>JAOCPS010844272.1:0-19011 GCA_025505425.1 Graphium colonna
GTCAAGCGGCATAGGGCATTGGTGCCGAGACTGTTTTCCTTTCTTGGATCTCCTGCGATTTATGTATTTCTATCCGCTGAGTAGTCAACTCCCTGCGCAGCTCTTACACCTCTGTTTTGAGTCGCTTATTGTCTGCTGACGATTTCTTCGTCTCTGCCACCTGTTGTTTGACATGTTTTGTTATTACATCACGAAAAATTATTTGATTTCGATGAAATTTTACATACATAGTTGCATTATTAGCTATATTAATATATATAGTAGCTTTTAGTTATTAAACAAAAATAATGCAGGTGAAATCAAGGGAAGCGGCTAATATTAAATAAGAATAAAGATTACGAGGAAAGATCTTTGGTAAACTCTGCAGACAAATAGAATAGCGTGAAATACCTATCTTAAAAGGCGAATTAAAGTGGTGAGATTATATGACTTGGTTGGCTTAAATGAAGTAGTGTATATAGTGTAATGAGTGAAGGAGAAGGCAAAAATACGCCTCTAGGACAATTGCTCAGAGTCAGTCAACCTATGCCATCGTAGCTAAGGACGAGGGAGCCCCGATAGTCACATAATTACTATGGCCACTTTGTCGGCAGAGCAGCGGCGGCTCTCGGAAGACTACTCCCCAAAGTTGGAGGCCCAACCATCCCCTGCCGCCGCTTTCATGCCGAAGTCCTAAAGTTCATGGCCTTGTACGGCACCCCGGTCTGGGCTAACACTCTCAACCGTTAAACAACGGCGGTTCAGCGCCAAATACAGAGGCTGTTGGTAATTCGGGTCATAAAGGACTACCGGACGATCTTCGGAGAGGTGGCGTGTGTGCTGGCGGTTTCCCTTCCCTGAGATTTGGAGGTCACAAAACCTGCATCTCTGCATACTTGGCGCGAGGAGGCAATATCCTGGGGGCAACCCGCGGCACTGGAAGAGAAAAGGGGGTGCAGAGAACATCTGTGCTCCCTAGTGATCGAAGAATGGGGATGGAGGCTGGAGCATCCAAGCCGGCCTACGAACCGTGGAGGCCACTAATGATCACGAGGGATGCTGTGCTAGCATGAACACAGCACCGAGAGGGAGCCTAACAAGGCGAAGGTCATGCCGGCGACGCGGTCTGCGTTTGCGTCTTCGTGTTCCCGTGTCTTCAGCCGATGTGACAGAGAAGGCGTACCGAGGGATTTTAGTGGGTACCCCGAATAAATTCCGGAGAATCCCACATACACCTGCTGACCTACTCACTAGTCGATGGGGATCAATAAAGTATTTTTCCCACGTCAAACAAAAAGCAGTAGAGTGGGATCGGCCTTAACCCCATGTTACGCAACCAAAGCTCGTTCTACCTTACTTAAGCTAACCAAACCATACAAACTGAGAACAAAGGGATATCGTTACGTTCCTCTGGAGATTCCAACCCGCAAGATGGAATTTTCTGCAATTTTTCATATTCAACATATTTTGATTGTCTGAGAAAGGCGTTATCTGACTTTGGGGCAGAACGTTAAAACAAAAACGTGCACAGGCGTTTTGCACACGCTGAATCAGCTTTTCTGTCCATATACGTACAAACAAAGACCATAAATTACATCCGAGAAACTGATCTTGGATAGAACTAGTGATTCAATCAGTTTTCCAACAAAATCCCTATGAATATGCACGGGAATCTTAAAAATGAATAGCCTTATGATTCCTGGGAAACAGAATCTCAAAAAAAAATCATCAACTCACCCGGCGTGGCCTTCGCGCGCACGTACTGCGCGTGCCTTTTGGCGAGCGCAACGCGCATCTGCGCGGCGGCGCGCTCCTCGAAGCGCCGCTGCCCATCCTGGTTGCTGCGCGCCGAGAGGGACGCAATCCACTGGCGGCCTACCACGCGGCTCCTCCTAAATATGAAGGAGAAGCTGAATATAGAGTTTACTGCCAAAGACTAGATGATAATTCTTCGTTCAATTGGTTCCTTCTAAGATGAGAGGACTCGACCCTGATTTGAAAGTTGACCTTGAAAGCTGGATGAGCGCAATTACTTTAGTCAATCATTTATGGATCCACTGGCAGCCTACCACGCGGTGTTTCTGTAATAAAGGGACCACCTACAATTTGAGATTACCGTCAAGAGCTCAGTGCCGGATTAACCATTAGGCAGAATAGGTAACTGCCTAGCGGCCCCGCATGGTTTAGGGGCCCACGCACCGAGAAAGGAGTTAAAATATTTTAGTAAGTGAAAATTTTATTTAAGAAAGGAAAAAAAAAGTTAATTCCATGGGAAAAATGCAAAGCATAGAGTATTTGTACATCATTGATTTATTCACAAGCTAATTGTTACCTCATTTATAACCAAGGGGCGTACAGGGGCCCCAAGAATTGCTTTGCCTAGGGGCCACAGCATAGTTAATCCGGCACTGCAAAGTCTACACGACACCTGAATGGTGTCAATTGATGTAAGAGGTATTTCCGGACCGATACGACATAGCGGCCTTCAAACAAAGAGCATTCCTAGCTTAAAGACGGACACTTTCGCATTTCCTCTTGTAACTTCACTAGTGTTCGGGTCTCTATGGGGGGCAGAGATTGTATGCCGTCTGGTGCTTGCTCGTTTACCTCCTTCGCCATAAAAATGACTAGATGGGAAAGCAGTTTCTCTGCTAATTTTTTTATAGTTCCACTGGTGGCCTAAACTGCGGTTCTTTCTGGTATAAGAGGATAGGTGAATTTTTAAATTACTGTCAAAGACTAGATAGGATAACGGTACTTAGCTTAATTTTTATATAAATGAAATAGCGTTCCCTGTGCATGGTTTGGTGGGTTTCTATTTTTAGACTAGGAAGGACACCCTAATTTTTCTTCTGTATAATTTTCAGCTAAATATTTCAGAAATATACGACATAGCTCTCAGAACAACAGGCCGTGTGAACTAATTTGGCTTTAATTCATTGCCAACAGTAAGAGTACTGGCTCCTATTATCACATGAGGTACTCGATTAGAACCGTTTAATGGTTATATTAATGTTCTCAGGTGTTAGGACATAATATCCTTAATACAACCATTGCTGAACTTATAAGCAGCTCGCCTCAAGAAGTACCACCTTGTTGGTTTTTGGACGCTTCAGCGGCCGTCAATACACTTATTTACTAGTTCTAAGTTACTGCATCTATAAGCTTTTAGTAAAGGTATCCTGAGGACAATGATAAATGATATGAAGTCGAGGAATGCGCCTAATCTCCCTCTTGTGGGTAGAAGAGTAGAAAGATAACAGAGCATTTCGCTGATCTTTTATAAATTGGCTGCAGTGTCAAGTGTCAAGTCTAGGACGACTATTCACTCACTTACACTCTGTCAAAGGTTTCATTTTGGGCCATTCTGTGTACGGTTGTGTGAAAAATGAAGAAAATTGAGGCGATTTCGGTAAAAATACTAAAAAAAATATTAATTTTATAATAAAAGTAAAGTTAATTAATAAGACGTAAAAGTTTTCAGCGTGGCATACATTTTAAATAGTATCGAATGTTTTTTTTTTATATTTCGATAACGAATCGATACAGAATTGCCATTGGACGATAAGTTTTATAATTTTTGGGATATTGTCATCATAATATAATAAAAAAATAAAAATGTTACCAGTTAATCTGATAAGTAAATATAAACGATTCTTGCTATTTCTTTTTTACCTATTAATCGACCATAAACCGATCTTAAAATCGGTCATATTATAAGTCCTTAACTGACACGACCTCACAGAATTACAATTGTTGTGGTTGACGTTTAACGTTTTTATAATCTGCGATTATTAACTTATCGAGCTCAATAGTAATCGTTCAATAAGGTTATCGAAAAAAAAAATATCTTTTTGTGATCTACTTTTATATGTACTGTAGACCATATGGCCCACGATCTATACAATTCTGAAATAACTCCTTAAGGACAATAATTTTGACAGCTTACAAAAGAGGTAATATGTGATCGCAAATGAATCTATTCGATTACCCATTAATTTTTGTCAACGTATATTTACATTTTTTTAAATATTGCAAAAAATCCTACTTGTTGCGCGATAGAGCAACCGCCGCCCTTTGCACGCGTCGCTTCGGCACAGAGTCTTCGTCGCTGCGCGCGCTGTCAGAAGTGTCAGAGCTGTCAGAACTCTGCTCGCTGTCAGCATCGTCGTCGCGCTTCGGCTCGGATGTACCGTCGCCGCAACCTGACGCGCCTTGCTTCGTACGACAAAATTAAATTTACGAATACATAGTTAACGTTGGTTGTCCTATGTTGTAATTTGCAAAAAAACTGATTTTTCCTTTAAATAGAGTAAAAATAACAAACACATACAAATATATATGCGTGCGACCGGATATTGAGCCGCACGCCTTCAATTCTGATTACTCTAGGCATAGACATAGACATAGGAGTTCAATCCCCGATGCCGGCACAAATGACATTGTCAATTTTCTAATTTCAATTTTAAGTGCTGATTTACCACGTGCTCTGCGGTGACGGAAACATCATGAGGAAACTTGCATATCTAAGAAATAATATTTCTAAAATTTGTGAAGTCCGTCAATCCGCACTTGGACTGCGTGGTGGACTTATGCCCTATATCCTCTGTCTAGAGAAGGCTAGCAGCGGGACATTTAAAAATAGGCTGTTACTTTTTTTTACTTTCACAAATATATAATCTATGGTTATAGTGACATTTTATATTTGTGCAATTATTAAGTGTTTAAGAACGGATGTTTTCTCGTTTAATTTTGTTTATATCTTGTTTTAAATCGCATTTATGTAGCTTTTTGTTATTTTGTTGCTTTAATTTGTATTTTATGAGTACCAAATAAATATTTTTCTTTATTTAAGAATTGTATGTTCTATACCAGCAGAACAGTATTTTCGTTTAGTAAAATATTAAACCCCAAATAGGAGAAATAGAAGAACGAAGCTAAAAAACATAGACACTGATATTTTTTGAATACTTTGATAGCTTTTCTCGGAATGGTATATTGCCATATGGAAATATGGTGTTAAATATAGGAATAGTACGTTACTTTTTTAGTGATAATCTATATTAGCTGTGCCACATAAATAATGCTACAGTGTTTCTTTTTGCCACAAAAAATATTAAATTGTAACTATATAACGATATCGTTTACAAGCCCTCTAAAGCTAGATATCTATATTCAGTGACTACTACATATAAAATGTACCTCTTCATATTAGAATAATCTGCAAATTTGCTAATGCGTAACGTCTCTTCAATGAATGCTTGACATATTAACTAAGTATGTATTGGCTTGCTAAACTAATTTTGTTAAAATGTAACGTTGTTGACGTCCCCAAACTGAAGGTGCATTATCAGTTTGTGGGATTTCTATCTGAAGGTGGAAATCTATCAGAAGAAAAAAATGTACTTTGTCTATGGTTAGTTTTGAGATGTATTCTATGGTTTGTTCCAACTAAAAATAAGTATTGATCAGGTAAGTAAACGCAACTGACTTACTTACGCAGAAACCATGAAAAATGTAAAAAAATAGCGAAAATAAGTAATTTTCTGCTAATATTTTATTAATAAGTCACTTATTGTCCTTTTAACAAAAATTTTATTGTAATAGATTATAATCTACTAATACTCCCGCGCAAAGAACCGATATTTTCATTTGTTTATGTAATTTGGGCAGTATGTGAATAATATTCTCCTTACCTTATTACTCGGGTTATTTTCGGAACATGGGATAAATTTTGGTTGTTTCATTTCTCGACGCTCCGGCGACGTGCATATCACGCCTGAAGTCGTTCCATTGACGGTTTGGCTCGGCGTCTTTCCGGGAACGGGGGAACCGGGCCTTGCGCTTGCTATATGGGCGCCAAATTGCATGCGTAGTAGTGTTTGACTTTATGCTTTGTCTATGGTTAACGTTGGAGGTAAAATATGTAAGTAATGGCAGGCAACACTTGTCACATGTGAAATGAGTTTCAGAATATTAGAATATTTATTTGAATGTAAACAGATGATTGTTTTTCTATCATAAAAATACACTTCTGATCTAGACAGGAACTTATAACATCTTAGGGTTATAAACATTATTGTTAATATGTATTAGTGGAGTGTGCGTCAATATACATTAACCATGAATCAGTGTGTTTTAAATATCCCCTCACCTCCAGAGCCCAGTCACAACAAATAGAATCATCCAAAAGTTAAGATTCGAATAAATGAACAAGTCTAAGTCCAACAAGTTATGAGTGTATTTATAACTATTACCTAAACTTACCGGCTCTATATAATGTTTCTAGGGAAATGTAAATTAAGGTAATCATAATTGAAACTTCATATATCCCATTACTATTGGATTGTGATGAAAAGTTACATGGTATTTTTAATTATAATTTAGTTTAATGTTTAAATCTCCATGTTGTATCATTTAATATAATGCTGAAATCTGTCGCTTATAATAAGCCAGTTGTAACATTGCAAAAACGCAAGCGTCTGGGCATGGCTTCTACATGTGTTGCCAACGTTGAGAGCGTATTTACAGCAGATTTGCCATAACTAAATATTGATGAGACGAAATGCTTACAAACGCTCAAAAAATGCCCACATGTTTTAATTAATCATGGTGCTATTAACAAAATATTACATTTAATGAATAAGCATGTCATCGCTGTCAATTATATATACTTATGAATTACTACGATATCTCACGGTTGAACTTGGTATTGCTCGTGTATAGTTTCCCAAGTAATCCGAGCGGCTGGCGAGGCGGTACCAACTGGATGCCTTCCCACCAGAAAACTTCTTTGCACTGCAAGCGACCGCTTGTTTCGTCTCCCGGCTCTGATATCGAAGTTTGTATTTGGTATATAAAATATATATTTGGGAAAGGCGTAAATGTATAGCCAAAACAGTGTAAAAAAACAGATCATGGGTGTCTTTTGTACACTGTTGGCGTGACATACGAAATTTTTAAATCGTGACAAAGACATTTACTACAACCGACGTCTAAGTATCATAAGTTTTTGAATCAATAAGGTTTTGCTTAAGGACTATATAACCAATAGGCCGCAGTAATCAAACCCTACATTCGCACTGATGACACATTCCCATAAAGACATGTTGAACGTTCTCTACTCTGTCATTTAATCAACTGTTTTTGCATTGTTATCCACTAGATATAAGGCACGTCATGATATCAATCAACCTTTTTGTAAATATTATATAAATAAATAAAACCACCTCCGTCCACCAACCAATCCACCGCCTAGTGGTATGGGCGCTTGCTTTAAAAACCGAAGGTTGTGGGTTCGAACCCCGCGGACGAAGACTTTGTGTTGTTGTTTCTTGGTCGGGTTAAGGCAATGCGGGCCAGCGACCTAATTGCCTAAAAAGAAAGATGATCCATTCTTTGGATGGGCATGTAAAAAAGTCGGTCCCGTTCGTCAAGAACATCTTTGACAGTCGTTATAGGACGTCATGACCTTCAAATATCCTGACAACTAATCCATTCTTTAAATTCAGTATATCTCTTTGGGTTGCGGAGGTCATATGTCAGTCGCTTTGTGTAAAAATAGAAATTCAGAAAATATTTGGGTACATTAGAAGCCGACCCCAAGTAATTTGGAAAATAGGCTAGTAATGGAGGAAGTTATTAATAAATAAATATATCTGTATATTTAAAACAAACAAAAGAGGTTTTTCATTTGTTTGTTAAGGCACGGTAATATCTATGAAATTTCCGGAATGGGCAAATATCTTTTTGTATATGGTGACCAAATTCATAATAATAGTACAAAGCATTACGCTTCAAACCTTAGTTGCTAATCAGAAAATATTAACACAAGCACTTAAATTAGTTAAGGAATATAACGTTATAATTTGTGTGACGTAGTTAAATTTGAGTATAATAAAATACTGCAGCTATACTGTTTTATGATTATTACGGCGGCAACGAAGGAAAACCGTGTCTTTGTTTATCCGTAGGAATACGTTCATTGCGTAGCATGCCAAAATTGTGTTGAAAGATAGCGTTAAATTCATACATATAGGACATACAGGCGAAGCTAATAAAAGCGTGTTAATAATTATTTATTAACACTCTTTTATTAGCTTCGTTCGCTAGGTTAATACCTACCTCTGGGCACGAGCCGGGTGAGCCGCTCTGGGAAGACGAGGTGCGGGGGCCGCATGGCGATGAGGTCCCGGAACCGCGTGTACAAGGCCACTATGGCGGCTTCCGAGCTGGTGCTCTCCTCGGGCACGTGTTCGCGGAACTGGCAACCCTGGGGAAATGCCACCATGGAAACATCGTAGCTTGCTACAGTGGCCTTGAAGCGTCATTTTTGATTATCTTTGCACTAAACCAATATCCAATAATACTGGCTGGTAGAATTGATCACGTACTTTAATGTAGTGGTACCCACCAAATCTTCATGGAAGAAGGGGAAAATCAATGATCACCAATATTTTGGAGTATAATACAAATAGATAACCTATAGATGCCGCATGTTGAACATTTTCTATACATTTATGACATAGAGAAAATATTACCTAATTGGCTGTTTTAAAAACAAGATACAACAACAGACGTGACAATTGGTTGAAAGGACAATGCCCAAAAGTGATACCAAAAACTCTCATGCATCAGGATTAAAATTGTATTGTAATTAATTTTTTAACTGGCAATTAAATTAAGAGTATAAAAATATGATATTTGCTTTACATACATGACGTTTACGTAATCAGTCACAGAGATGTAGAATGAAATAGAAACTTTTTTATGGATAGATTTTTCGATTTTATCAAATATCTCCGAAACCCGGATTTTCTTTACGATAAGAACATCTATAGGATTTAATACAATAAATCTAGTCTTTAAAAAAAGTTTGAACTTGATGCTACTTGGTACGGTCTTTCATATAAAAACGGGCATTGTCCTTTATACATTCATATGTGTCCTTTTCTATGGATGATCATTCTACTATACTCATCTTCTATGCGGTACCTATTGAGGTTATCTGCGGCAATGCAGAATGATTTTCGAATCCAAAAGAAACAACGTATGAAGCAGTGTGGGTGCTCCACACGGCTTCATGCGTTGTTTCTTTTGGATTTTAGTGGAACTTACGGTGTGCCTTGGCAGTGTCTCGAACCTGTACGCGCGTTGTCCACAGCAGGGATAGCGGCCCGCACCACCGCCGCCCGCAACCAACGCCGCGTTCTCTGAATGGTGGGAGCACCACTCCATCTGAAAATATTGGTTAATTTAAAATTCTATTGCACAGCCTGTTGGCGTTGGACGGTTCTTCTTTGCTTTTAATAGAGAAATTTCGAGAGATTTTATTAGTTAAATAAATTGCGTGGCATCAATTGTGATGCAAAAGGTCATCCAGTCAGAATCAGAACCAGTCAAAACAAGAAGCCAAACCGCCAGCCTATTTTGTGTGGACGGACAAAGCAGAGGCATTTAACTGATTTATTCTGTACTCTGTTTTGCTGTTGTCGATTCACGACAACAGAATAAAATATTTTTTTGTCGAATCATTTATTTTTTCCACATTAATCTCATGTAAATGGAATGGAGCCGTGGTAGCTCTTTCCGGGCGCTTTCCTTCAATTCTGTTTACTCGAGGCGAATCTGAGTTTGGTCCTCGATGCCGGTACCAATGAAATTGTCAATTCTCTAATTACAAATTTACCTACGAGTACATATTCTAAGATCTGTGAAATCCACCAATCCGCACTGAGGCTGCGTGGTGGTCTATGCCCTATATCTTCGTTCTAGGCCCTAAGCCCAGTAGCGGGATAATTACAAAATAGGCCGTTACTTTACTTTACTAAATGAACTAAACCTAGTTCATTACTGTTAGCTAGAATCCTCTCAGTCAATTTTCTTCATCTATATCAACGTACCTGATAGACAGGGAAGTGGGCATCACACAGCTGGCAGCGCAGGAAGTGTGCGTCGGCCCAGAGGCGCCAGTAGACGCGCCGCCACGAGCGCAGCTCGCCGTACACCCACGTTATGTACTCGTTCAGGCTCCACGAGGGGTCTCTGGCGGAAGATTGTGAAATAAGGCCTGCCGCACACATACGGTTTCCGACCAAATGCTCCACATACATAATTTCCCACAAAGCACACGCGCTGGGCCTTAGTTAGTTAACCTTAGTGCCGCCCTTGGGCACTTGAAAAATGCCGCCCCATCAACTTTTTTATATTGCTTTTTCTTACACAGAAGATTTAAAAGATGAAAAAATGGTGTTGTTTTTTACGTATAAGCGGGAATGCCCAATGCCGTCATTCAATGAACACTTAAAACAAAGAAATAAAACGATTTTTTATAATTTTTTAAATTACCGAATTCAGTAAGCCTGGGAAATTTGAGATAGCAGATTTACTACATAGGATCTGACCAAGCCGAGGAACATACATAAAAGGAATTTAGAACCTTTCCCTTCTAAAAATTTTTTTGGAAAATAAAAAGGGTAGGAATGGACATCCGGCACACCAAAAAGTAATTTTACCGCCGTATAAAATTTGCCGCCCTGGGCACTAGCCCTGAGTGGCCATAATGTAATTCCATGGCTGCGCACATTTTCGGTTTTTCCAACGGATTCGGTTCTAAACTTGTTTTTTATTAAACGAACCGTATATGTGCAAAGGGCCAAAGCGAATTTGGTTTTATTTCTTTTTTAAAACGCAGTCCTTACTATAAACTCTACAGCTTTTCAACATATTTAAACACCCAGATTTGAAACGTTACAAACATATATAATTACAAATAATATTTCCGCGTGGGATCCAAGCCACGGCTGCCACCGAAGCTAACGAGTTACCATTGCGCTAACCGATCATGAAGTGAGTTTATGCACTTTATTGATATGATATTGTTTGCATATATTAAACCACAACAATAAAAAAAATAGCTGTGTACATGCCACGACACGGGACATTCGTTAGGTAAACAAAATAAAGCATGGTAAATATTTTAGACCTATAAAAGTTGCAAGGGATTCGCTCGCCTAGGGATATTTTTCAGGGTGGACCTGGCCCTCCGTGGGAAGTTTCTTAGGTGTCCAGTCTAGAGTTTCGAGTCGGTAACCAATATTCTGGTATAGGCATCAGACATTACTGGGGAGGGCATTTAAGATGGAGACAATGAATAAATAGGTCATCTAGACACCTGTTAGCTAACCAAGCGTAATTTAGTTTAGGTTAGCTTGATTTTATGACAGCGAACGTACTGACATATTTATAAGATCTGAGACTATTGTACTTCTGCGATTTATTAAACCGATAAATTTAGCAAGATTTAATATTGCGAAGTTGTACTGTATCATATAATATGTCTTTACTGTATATTAAGAAATGGTAAACTTATGAACTGGAGATTTTACATGAATGAAAACCACCACTATCAGCCATTTCTGTAAGAATGATATTACAACTTATGTCTGTACAAAATAATAAATATGTGTAAACAATTGTGTTAGTTACTTGTTGTGAGAAGATATAACGTTGCCACGTCTGTCAATGCGCATGCTGGAAGGTTGGCACGGCACCAGCTCGGCAACATTACGACCCAGGAGTTTGTTGCATCTACGAAATAAATCAATATTGTATTGCACAAATTCAAGTACATTTTATCTGGACCTGACTAATATACAATAGACTCTAATCAGAGTGACGATGTAATGACAATGATTATGAGAACTTCTAACTATAGCCATCTGCAGTCGTATTCTTGAGCATAGTAGTCACGCTGGCCACTCAGTACGTCGCGTTGTGTAAAAAAAAAGCTGCATCACCAAATCAACGGGGGATCATCGCATAGAAGTCATCAGTCATCAAGTTACAGACACGGGTCACTGTCATTCCGTCAACAAAATAATAGTGCAATGTCTGTGCAACCAAACCAAATAGTACAAACCAAAAAATGCGCGTAAATAAAAGGAAATAGTGTTTAAACCAGAAGAACAAAGACTAAAAAAAACCTAGAACAAATAATGCCTAGATTTTCGAATAGTACTTATGTAATAAGGTGGGACTAGTGTGCAAGATTAAATTATTAAAAAACCTATTCGTAACTTATACTTTTTCTAAAAGTTAAAAAATTAATATAGAAAGAAAAATAAAAAATTGAAAAAATGATATGTTCAAAATTGTATGATAAGTACGATATAATAATTTTTCAATTTTTTTTTTATGGAAAGGAAGACATACGAGCAGACGGTTCAACTGATGGTAAGCGATCCCGTCGCCCAGACAAACGCAACATCCGGAGAGTTGCGAGTGCGTTGTCAATCTGGGAGATCGGATATAATAGGTTTATTGGATAGGATGAGATCGGGATTAAGGATTTGGAGAGGATAGGAATAGGAAAAGAAAATGGTAGACATGGCCATCCGGCATCCCTATAAAGTCATGCATACTTTATTTTATGCAGACTTTATAAAAGGCGGTGGTACTTTCCCGTACAAGCACGGCCGTAGAAGTTCAGCATAAGCTGTTAAATTATACATAACTTGCTGGGTTGCCGGATGAACATTCCTTACCTCTTTTTTTCTACCTAACCCTTCCTGTTCAATAAGCCTGTTTTATCCAATTTCTCAGTAAGATCGCGCACATGGGATTCTCAGAATGTTGCGTGTCCATTGGCGATCGGATCACTAAACATCAGGTGAACTATCTGCTCGTTTGTCACCCTTTCCATAAAAAATAATATTTGTTTAAACCCTAATGGGGTGGACGGAGAAAGCTAGAGCTGTGCGAATTTCACCAACGAAAATACGTGAAGAGCTAGTCGGCGCGCACTGTTTACAAATTGCTTCATTACTTCACTTTTACATGCTTATATCCTTTTTGATAGAGAAAGGTTGACAATCGAGTTGATGGTAAGCGAAAACGTCGCCCATGGACACACAATATCCTAAGAGATCGTTACCAGCTATGATGGTAAATAAAATATTGAGAATTAAGTAGGAAAAGAAACAATAAAGAAGAAAGTAGGAATGGTACCTTAGCCGTGGTAGCTGAGAGTCCGGACTCTTGCCTTCAATTCTGTTTACTTGAGGCGAACCTGAGTTCGATGCCCAGTGCCAGCACCAATGAAATTTTCAATTTTCTAATTGCAATTTTAAGCGCTGACTTACCACATACTCGGTGGTGAAGGAAAACATCGTGAGGAAACGCATGTCGAAGAAATAATATTTCTAAGATATGTGAAGTCCACCAATTCGCACTTGTGCCGCATGGAGGACTATGCCCTATACCCTCGTTCTAGAGGTGGCTTTAGCCTAGTAGTGGGATAATTTAAAAAGTAGGCTGTTACTTTACTTTAGGAATGGTCACTCGGCAACTTTACAAGCTAGACATACTTTATTATTCTGTCTTTATGTTAGATCCCTGGGCGAGAGACCTTATAAATGAAAATCAGTATTGAAGTCGATGAGTCTACCACATTCATTTATACATTAATCATATTCATGATTACTGTATAAATTTATACTTAAATTGTCACGAGAACATTATTGCGTTATTAAAAATTATCTTAAAATATTAGGTTAAAAATCAAAAAAATATTTAAACTTATTAAAGGGCCAAAAATATATAGAAGTAATGAAGGCAGGAAGATTTATCTGAATGATGATGATGAAAATACGAAAAAACTTAATTAGAAAGCATTATATATAATTTTATGCCTATTTTTCTTTTATCTCTATGAAATATTCTACTCTATAGTCTCTGCACCACCCAAGGGTTGACAGGCAGATAATGTTTTAAGCGTTAAGTCCGACTTTGTACACTTTTGTGTAATAAGAGTTAATAAAATAAAATAAAAATCTTACATATTTATAAACTGCACAGGCTCTAAATGTTAAGAAAAAAATAAACAAACATTATGTTCTATGGTTTCATATTAAGTGGAACGCTTATACCAGACGGAATGAATATAAATGATATCGCTAAAAATACGACAATATTTAAAAAAAATATATCTTGTGTGATTAACTTAGTTCCTCTTTTACTTTTTATTTATAATTGTCATATTCTAATCCAGTTACAGGTACCACAAAAGGTAAACAAAGAACTCATCTATTATTCTAAATTTCCGTTTCAGGTTTTTTGCTCCATCTTTAAGGGTGTTTATTTGTAACGTACACAAAATCATATTTGTTTACTTTCTCGATATATAAATAATAAATTCAAAATCAAAAACTTTAAAATTAATAATTCCTGTATTTTATGTATGATTTTTTTTAAAGAAGAACATTTTATTATCACTGATATACGTAAATCAATCTTCGAAATAATGTCATGCGCTACTTTTCTTTGAAAAATCTTATCAGTTGTGATTAATTAAATAAACCCGCTGAGCTGGATCAGCTTATTTTAATTAATGATTCACATATATAATTAATCATTGATAAATCAATTGCTTTTCTTAACAACTTTTGTTTAAAACATCAAGTAGGTTAATTTTAATATACCAGTAAAATTTCTAGCGCAGAATAAGATGCCATTTTAAGTATTTTGTGTGACTCTAGTAGAGGGCCACGTGTTGCTCAATTATATTTAGGCCATTAATCAAGATTCAATCCAAATTATATGTAGGTTGGCTTGTTTAAAAAAATGCCCTTAATATAGTATTCAAGTCATTTGTTACAATTTTGTTTTACAAACATATATCGCATAAAGACAGATTAGATCCGCGAACAATTATTTGTAGGTCGTACAGATATTTGCTCCGTGTGGGAATCGAACGCACGACCTGCGACGCCGCAGCTAATGTCTTAGCAACTGCGCTAATCAATCATCCACGTTAAATGTAGTGTTAGATTATACGTAGTGTTTAAATTTTTATTAAGATCGACTATACTTTTGAAGTTTATTGCAGACAAGAATTGACATGGGATTTTTAAATATGTACTGGTATATGATCCAACTATTAAACCATTTTTTCAGGTGCTACGTTGGCCCTACACATGAGCAATGGCGCCCGTGCAGTGAGAAATACTACCCTTACTACAAGCACAATGTTCCACATCCTTCTCAAGGACTGGGAGGTAAATAAATAAGTCTTTTATGAACAATACAATTTATATCCAAAAAAATCTTTACCTGATTTGAGGCGTTAACTATCACCCTTGGAAACCTATAAAATGCGAACGTTTAATGACGCTTTGCCAATTTTATAACGAAGTATGAATTGAAAACAATGAGACAGTCAATATACAATATATAAAAGCATAAATGCTTCTCTTTACTACAACTTAATGTTGACCAACTGTTAAAATTTGATTATTTGTAGGAAAACCGAATAGACCTATGGGACACTGGCAGGATAGACTCGGAAACGTTCCTGTAAGTGGAGACAGAATTCCCGGACCATATCTTCCCGAAGCCGATAGAAAATATTGGGACGATTTATACATAAATGGTCCTCAAGCTTATTACGATAAGAACGGAAATCCATTGCCAGGTATAGAAATTTTGTTACATTTATAAACTACACATCTGCTTGCTAGAAGGAATACTATTGAAGTTAAAGGAGTTGTTGTGATACTTGAGTTAATCAGACTATATCATTTTGTATAAAGTTAGAGCATAACATCTTTTAATAGCTTTTGCTGCACGTGTACGGCCACGCTCGACCGGGGAAGTACCACCGCCCTTTATAAAGTCGGCATAAAATTAAGTATGCATGAATTTTGGGGATGCCGGATGGTCATTTCATTTCATTTATGTCATTTCATTCATACCCTTTTCTTTTCTGACGCCTTTCCCTCCAAATGCTGAACCCCGACCCCATCCTATCCAATAAACCTATTATATCCAATTTCCCAGGTTGACAACGTACAAGCGATACTCTAGATGTTGCGTGTGTCTATGGGCGAGGGGATTGCTTACAATCAGGCGAACCGTCTGCTCGTTCGTCTTCCTTTCCATAAAAAAAGAAAAAAAAAAGTTCAATTATAATTAATATTACATATCAAGTTATTGCAAGTAATTGAATCCATAAAGAGGAATATAAACTAACAAATACATTTGTAAATAAAGTATCATCGTCATCATCATCGGCCTGTTGTAATCCACTGCAGGACATAGGCCTTCCCCAAATCGCGCCATTCGACCCTATCTTGACGCATCCAGCACCGCCGGCGACCTGTCGCAAGTCGTTACTCCACCTAGTTGGAGGACGTCCTACACTATGTTTACCTAGACGCGGTCTCCAACCAAGAACTGGTCTATACACAAAATATAAAAGCATAAATGCTACACCAACTTAATGTTGATCAACTGTTAAAATTTTGCTTCTTTGTAGAAAATTTCCCAGCATCATATATAAATAAAGTATAAGAACTTTGAAAAGAAGTTAAATTATGTTTGATTGAATTTGCATTTCTTAAATTATAGGCTACACTAGAGTGCCAACGGAAGAGAGACCAAGAATAAAATATCGACAGAACCCTCCAAGACCAGGCAGTGGCACGTGGGTGCCAGTGTCTGATCTTAATGACCACAGTGATTATATTCCTGAACCACTTGGAAGTCCTAGGTAAATAATTACAATGTATTTTATATAGTTTAGAAATATTTCATATAAGGTATTATAGGCAGAACATCTTAAACTACTCCAACGAGTCTTTTGGATTTTGAGTGTGTTTAATATTTAACATCCAGTATATGATCTCTTTCCGGACTACCTTCCCACTGAGAAGTGCATGAGAAGTAGAACGTAAATTTAACGTTATATCTTTAATTAACAATATATGTAGATATAGGCGTATAAAAAACACAAACCTTATCTGATCTACTAAAAAACCATATAACTTTTTATATTCTATTCTCTTGATGTATGTGTTTAAGAAATTTATAAAATGATATTTTATTAAGTTCTTAAACAAGAAAATTAATAATTTGTTACACGTACACCTTACAGATATTGGCCCGTATCTTACCTACATAAGGGGCCGCCTCCAAACATGACGTACTTTAGATATAACGAAACTGAGAACATCTCTAAGGACAAAGTTCAGTCGCGTGAAGATGAGGACTCGGTCTTACTACCAACAGAACTTCCAAGAGACGAACTAAAGAAAATGGATGTTGTTAAACCAAAAGCGACAGATATAGAAGGAAGAAAGATAAGAGATGAACCACGGAATAATAATATAACAAACAACGACGACAATTATTTAAAATTTGACACTGAGGCTAACATTACAACCATAACTACAACCACAACTATAGCCCCAACAACAACCACATCTATCCCTTCTACAACTCCTGTGATAAACAAATCTGAAATTAACCAAACGGATAAAAGTAAGAATATAACTAGTGCTAGTATGACAGATGTCGAAATTATCGATCCAGATGAAAAAACTCATGAGTACGAAAATATCAAGGGCATAGATGGTAAACTAGAAGATTTCTCCAAATCCATAGAGGTTTTTAACATAGAAGATGTTAGCAAATGTGATAAATTGACAAACCTTAAAACGTTGGAGGCTGAAGAAAGACAAATTGAGGCAATAGGAAGACTTGTAGCTTCTAGACGTGGCGGAAAATTGATGCTCGAGAAACGTTCTCAAAAAGACTTAGAAAATGAAAACATTGCTGTTGATAAAGATTTATTAGATTTTAACTTTGGTAACAAATTCCCTACAACAGAAAGACGTGGTATTGTCCAAAGAGTAAGTAAAGATGATATAGAAAAGGAGAGATATTCTAATGATAAAAGTTTAGAAGTGAGTGAGACAACCTTCGTTCGGCCTCCAAGAGTATTGAGTACAACCGAAAATATTCGTAAAGCGGTTGTTAACGGAAAAGTATTTTATGATGCAATGATAAGAGAACAAAGAGAATTATTTTCTAACTCAACTAGGAGGTCCAAAAGTTTGAAATTAGAGGAAGCAAAAGGTCCTTCAGTCATTTCTAATAGTTCACAAACGAAAAGAAAGACGATAAGACCACGCAATATAAATCCAGTGAAAAGAATAAGAAGAGTATTCAGAAAGAGGTACAATCCAGAAGAGGTGAGGAAGAGGTTATTGGAAAGAGAAAAGAATTTAAAACAGTCAAATTATACTGAAGTAAACAAACGTAGTTAGTTATTATTGATGTATGATCTTAACGTATTTTCAAAGTAAATTATTTTAAGTGACTGTGCGAAGCGGTTCTTATAAAAATAAAAGATATATACTTTTTCTCTTAAAATTAACGTCAATATATTTATTTTATTCTTTTATTTTTTTTATATAAGCAAAACCATTTAAAAATAACGCTTATTTTTAAATATAGATTAATTTTAGGTTTTGGTTATTAGATTAAACAATAGCAACTAAATTAATCGTATTTGGTGCTTATTAAATTGTCAGTTTGACCTCAATTGTCGACTTGTGTGTTGAATTGACGATGCTTCTGAAATAGAATAATATTATAATAATTTTTGTAACCTTCTTCCCCTATTGGATTTATAATGAATTTAAATTTTAAGTGATATTTAATAAAGTGACAAACTGCCGTCATTGTTTTGCTGTCTTCTTTGTTCTAGTTTGCATGTTAGATGATCCACTCCTGAACACACCTTATAACTTGCAGATAAAAATTATTTAATGTTATTTATTGCATGTTTACTTAAATAATAGTTGAATAATGAAAAATCATTACTACTTTTCATTATTCACCTTTTTATGGTGCATATGACTATAGTAAAATGAAAATATAAAAACAAATACACAAAGTAGCTTGTTCATTGCCTAACTGAAAGATATTGTCTTCTAGGTTCTTGATATCGTTAGATTTTACATGCCATGCTAGTTGTCCTTATATAGGTATATTGATTCGTTATTAATTTAAAAAAAATCAGTGGATCAAAACAAGGCAATGTTTGAAATGCCATTATAAAAATATCATATATACATCTTAAAATGGTAAATTTAATATTAAAAGGTAGTGCACGATATTGAGGGTTATTGGGTGGACTGTATCACTAAAACGTCTCTGGTGGCAACTACCTCGTTTATTCACTTCGAA
>JAOCPS010844273.1:0-10007 GCA_025505425.1 Graphium colonna
AACACTTATAGATAAATAGTCTTTGTCCAAATTTCATATAATTTATCACAGTATTTCTCTTAATAAGAACACTATTTACTTATGCACTTGAACGAGATATACATATATGAACTTTTACTATTTATTTAATATTTTTTATCACGGGGCCGATGTTAACGTGACTTGACATACAATTATGTTATATGACATAAAATACATACAATGGCGTACAATACATTTAAATACAAATTTGTTACAATTTTTTTAGACGTAATTATCTCTTTGTGATATTATTTTACAATTTAATAAATTATTACGTGCGAAGGAATATATAAATTATGATATATATGATAAATAAGGCAAATAATATTAAACAACTGATTGGTCGAGTTTATAAAAAACTGCTCAATGGTGAAGCTCTCCTTCACAACAGTGATTTTGTAGATCGATTACTGCAAAGAAGATAATTAATTCTTTCTTCGCCAAAACATTTTTAATAATTGATATCGGATAAACAGTAAAAAAATATTTATATTGTCATATATATAAATTAAACTTGTATTTTTTAAAATATTTTAGCGACATATGTTTAAATGTATTCTCGTACTACTCGTGCACGTTTGTGATTTCATTTCTACTCTTGTGACAGGAAAATTAACTTATTCTTGATAGTAATATATTTCTTCTTCGGTTGTAGAAAGTTTCTCCATATTTTTTTTTACGGAAGTGGTCATGTTAACTTCTCAGAGAAGTATCTTAACAAAAAAAAGTCATTGTCTGTAGTGAGTCCGTATGTAAACAATAAAATCTGGCAGTAAAAATACATCTTATTCCATTGTTACATCGTGTCTGGTGTTATTCTAAGGTTGATCATGGGACACATAATGCTTCACATATTTTCTTTGTACAAGTCCAGGGTTGTAGAAGAGCAAGTGGATCACTTTCTAGCAAAATAATTTTGACAGAAAGTGACAATAATTGACTCTAAAGCCTTAAAATTATACTTTGGACATCAAACGCGTCATCTTCGTTGGTTTGATTATAAAAATCATTTCATATTTTTTTCTTTCTCTTTCTCTTCTTTGATTTAAAAATTAATCTACTAAACTGATTAAGTTAAAAACTGTGAGGGACAATTATAGGAAAGAAAAATTAAGACAAGAATATCCTATTCCACAAAAAAAGTTTAAATCAGTTCATAAATGACGGGGATACGCGGACGGATAGACATTCGAATTGAATATTCTCCTCAATTTTTGAAGTAGTTTCAAAAGGTTAAAACGCCGGATGCATAAGTACTTCTGAAAAATCATGCTACCTTGATGATAAATAAATTATTATACTGTCAAAATATAAGATGTATTTAGGCGTTTGTGTTGACATTGTAAATTATTGTGTGTGCAATACAATATGCATTAATGAAAATAATTATCTTTTATAACAATGTCTGTTTATTTATCGAATATTGTGTCAAAAAAAATATTATCGTTTTCTTTTTTGTGCACAAACAAAACAGAGTACCAAATAAAAGACTTCAAATAAATGTACAAAGCTGGGCGATTTATAACAATATAACGAAAAAACATTTAAATTAAAGCATTTATTTTAGGCATCTGTGTCTGATATTAAATTGAAAAACAATTTAAGTTAATCCGTCCACAATTTTATTTATGTGGTAAGAAAACAATACCTTTTAATATTATTATTTAATATAAGCAAATAAATACAACCAATGTTCCTAAAACACCACTAGAAAATAGAATCAAAAAATAGAACTTCCAATTTGAAATTGTTTTGAAGCAATAATGATCACATTCGGATCGAATTAAGGTTGACAGTGAAAACTATGTTCTTACCATTAAAAATAAGAGAAGCGACTAAAAACGGGGTTACGGGTTCTTATTTCAGAATCGGTAAAGGAATAGCGAACTTCTAACTATCCGTTCATATATCCATCACTATGGCACTTCTGAAAATGTCTCGCACATAGTGTCATTTATTCTCAACCAAAACTCTTCTTTAGTATTCGATGTTCCAATTTCACAGTTGCCCGAGTAGGATAGAAAATGGGAATTTGCAATTAAATTATATTTTTCTTTTTAGCTAGTTATTGCTTTAGCTCTGTTAATTGTTAAACATTTTTTTTCATATATCTATTTATTTATAATAAATCTACGATTGTAATAGAGGAGATAAACATTAACGTAAAATTATAAAACTAATGTTGTGTACAATGCTAACAAACATAACATGATATTAATTTTCAATGCATAAATAATAGGTATTTCTGTGTTGTGATCAAGATTGTTATGTATTTTTTATTTATTGTAATATATTTACATATGAACTGAAATAGGGCGTTGAGAACCTCATCTCTCACCACTTCACGATTTACTTGGTTATTCCAAGTAAGGGTATCATCGGTGTAGCCTGAACATTGCCAAAAAGTGCCTGCACCGTCCCTTAGCATTGTGGAAAATATTAAGCCTCGTCTGTCCTTATGAAGGTTTCACATCACATATAACGGTAGCCGTTCTCGGAGCCTTCATAAAAAACGCGCGCCGGATGGTAAGCGTGCAGCCCGCCACCAACAAGGTTGCCCGGCCACCTAGTATCACCATCCATCATCAGCACCAGCTAACTTTTATCACATGAATTTTATCGTAAAATTCTCAGGAACCCAGCAATCGACATTCGCCAGTGATGGAGTATGTCGTAAGCTTAAGAACGAATGTATGAATAAACAACATTGGGGACTTATTTATTTCTTTATTCTTTATTGCAATAACTTAAACACAAGTATTACAAGGGAAGGACTTAATGTCCTCAGGCGTTCTCTCCAAGTTACCTGTAGAAAATTAACGTACTTTGTAAACGAAAGTTACGGGTTTGAATTCTGTGGGAACTTTGTATTGTTGTTTTCTGGTTAGAAAAGAGCATTATGGGTTTATCACCCGATTGCCTTAAAATAAACATGATCCATGCATCGGATGGGCATGTAAGAAGTCGGTTCTGCACCTAGTCTCTCTCCAGTCATGTGGGATATCCGGATATATAAGTGGAAATAACAACGTTGAAGATAAAAACGGAAAAATACGACCTCATTACTTTTTTGGATACCACGTATACATTAGGTATACGAGATATCAAAATATGTGATAAGGTTGTATTTTTCCGTTTTTTTCTCATTTGGAATTCGACATTATAGCAAATGTTTCCCAAAATGCACTATAACAGATACTAAATAATGGCTTTCAAAACAGATTAATGCAACTTTTATAAGTTAATTTTTTAAATCTGTTCATAAGTTGCTGAGATATGTGCGATCATTCCTAAGTTTTGCTATTTTTGTGAAAAAAAAACCAACTAATGACTTTTTAAAACTTCATAAGACTTTTTGTGAAGAAAAATGTTCTATCATGTAAAAATATAATTTTTGAAATTGGTTTATAACTGACAGAAAACGCGCAAAAATACGAAAATTAAATTTTGTTGTATTGATTTATAATAAATTGATCAATCCAATTTTCACATCTTATAACAAGATCCTATAAAATAAAAACAGACTTTTCAAAATTTGTTCATAAATGGCGGAGATATGCCCGGACGTACATAAAAAACATATAAACATTCCAATTGAGAACCTTCCTCGTTCTTTGAAGTCAGTTAAAAAGGAGGGATTAAAAATTATTTAATCTCAACATTGATATTTGGCTCGTAATATGGAAAAAAATCAACTTGTAATTTAAACGGTTGACATGAATATTTATATTAATTCACGCAATTCAGATACGGCTATTAGGATTCTGGCTTTGCGGAGTACCGCTATCGATTTCATTTGCCAAAGTGCTCTCATTTTACGAATTTAACTCGGTGAGGATTTCAGAAGAGGCAAATTGAAATAATTTCATACGTGGAGAATTTTTCAGTTTGCAAATATTTATTGTCATTGTTGTTCCATGATGGTTACTTTATTAAAACTGCAAGAATGAAAGGTAAACAGCACAAGCTTTATTTATTGATAAAAGCATAGATATATATTCTATACACGTTCAGAAATATTACATCAAGAGTACATATTATAAACCAAGAAATTAAATATAAGACACTCAAAACTAACACAAATAGAAATATAAATGCAATTGAAACAAGAAGATTTAACAAGAAAAAAAAATATGTAATATGAGTAATTTTGCCACTCATTGGTTATTTACTATTTTTTTTTTATTTTAAAAACTTCATGCACAATTCTAGTACATAGGTGGACTTAATGCTTAAAGCATTCTCTCCCAGTCTACCTTAGGGTGGTACAGAAAACATAAAGGTAGGTGCACGGAAAAAAAATACAATTCGACTAAAAATATTCAATAGTACGTTAGGAAAATAAATGGACAACAAAAGAATCTCTAAATATATCATATTGGCAATACATATACATAGATACACATACATACACATATACATACATACACACACATATATAAAGAATCTATGCAGAAGAAGCAAAGCAGATACTAAAATCTAGAAATAGATAATCTACATGGTCTCAGAGTGGATAAGTGGACCTTACCCTTTTATTTATTTCATAACACATGCAGATTTTTAAGAAAAAAGTGCAATTATTAATATTAGAAACAATATGCGAATCAAAAATTTTATTTGCAGAATCGGTTGACGTTTTTGTACTTACATCTACATGAGAAGGATTATCTAATCACCCTGATACCGAAATACCATAAATTATATATAATTTTCGCTGGATGACATAAAATTAAAACAAAAATAATACATTTAAAGAGGCAACAAAACGAGCGTGAACAGACAAACAAAATAACAACGGGAACTGTACGTGATTAAAAGGCTTTGCGTGTCGAAGTTTGTTGCGACAACTTCCCGCCGAGTTTGATTGTGGAATGCAAACCCAGCGAACTTTCCGAATAGGCTTGTCACTTTGACTTGGTTGCTATTACGTGTTGATTGGGACAATATACGCGGAATATCTATTGCTATGAGTAAATTCATTTTTATATTCCCTAAAAGTTATGTAAACTACGCTACGATAACTGAGATAGGATCGTCAGATGTTCTCATGCATTATGAATAAAAAATAAAAATAAAGCTTATTAAAATGCATTTGTAAAATATATTTATTGCATTAATTATTTTATTAAATAAAAGAAAATTCTAAACTTCTCAGAGAAATACAGAAACTTGACAATCGAGACGATTATAGAACGTTATATTTTGTTAGGCGACGGGCACCTTTAAGATATCATGGGGCAAGAATTACACTTATAGAATGTTCGATCTTTTATAAATTGTTGGGTTCGATTATAATTTCCATTTTCCATAATACAACGAGCAGCTAGGCAAAGCCCAACTTAAACAAGAAAAAAGTTAGGTTATCTAAGAGACGAATTTGTATTAAAAATATAATATAATTACTGAAATAATCGTATAGGATTTCTGCAAGAAAGAACTGAATAAAATTAATAAAATTAACGGAATAAAATAAGCATGAACATTTTTCATAAATAAATAAAATTTTATAAAAATAAGTTTAATATAGATATCAGGTTAGTGACGGTCAACCTCCTAACGCCTTGTATACAATAAAATACAGAAGAATACCGAATTACCTATTTCTCTTCATCGTTGGTAACAATTAAAACATATCATATACAATTGTTTTGTCGTATTAATTTAATTTTAAAATTAACTCTTTCTCAATACGTAATCGAGACCCGAACGTTCTACATGTAGTTTCATTAGTAAGATACAACTTGGAGTCGAAGCTTTTAATTCATTTAAAGTGGAAGTTGTTTCGGACTCAACCGTAGCTAACACCTTCTGACTTAAGGTTCTGTTTATAAAACCTTTTAATGAAATATATTTAATATGAAACTGAGCTTATGATTCTGTTTAAGTAAAACTATTCATGACAATTTCATGCCGAATAAGATAACTACCAGAAGTAAATACTAAAAAAAAGTAAATATAAAAAACATATTATCTATATTTTTAAGGGTACATAATATTCTCCGTTTCTTTTGCTTATTTCTATAGGCTATTAATAATAAATCATTTCAAAGTTTAGGAGCTACAGATTTGACAAAATATAGTGAGTGATATTTCAACTATATTTAATAATTTAATTCAATGTAAATTTTCGTTTATATTATATGATGGATACAATCAGACAAATCTCTGCTCGTGGACCTGATATTTCATAAAATAACTGTGACCTAATTACAAAGGCTGTTCTTAGTAAGAATCTTTTCCAAACCGAAGTAACTCTTGAGCGATAAAATCGGACAGTGATTCCCCTATAAAGAGGTAATTCACCAGTTCGTAGACGTACAGTGCTAAAGTTCGTCCTAAATGAAATGGAAACTCGATTCTTAGTTAAGATTTAGTGTAATCGATAAGTTAAAGATTTTTAATATGTTCAATATTTTATTCATGATCCTGATTTTTAAACATTACAGCATAAAAGTTGATATAAAGGTGACGGAAATGATATTCTTTTTTTTGAATACTGAAGTTATTAACGACAAAATGACACGTAACTACACTTTTAAATTTAGAGGGTGTTTTACTGTTTTTTTTTTATTTCATTATCAGAGCCTGGATGTTGTGTTAGATTGGGTCTCTGATATATTATAACTATCTCTTATTTTCCGTTGCAACGACTGATAATAGGCACATGAGCGACTTTTTACTTACTCATCAGACACATAGCCCCCAACTAAGAAGCAACTACAGAAAGTCATCGCCTTTTTTGGGATTCGTACCTGCAACCATTTGTAAAATACGGGTCATAGTGCCACAGAGGCTTTTTGAAGTTGTTCATAAGAAATATAAAAGATAATAAATCTTTTAATCGAATCCATATTTATTTGAAATGCCACATTAAGCTTAAGTTATTGATATGTATTAGTTGCGTACATCATATCTAATCATATACAAAGATCATGTAATGTTTTCTGTAACAAAATTAAATCTTTAAGCACTTATTTTTTATATTAAAGGCGAGTGTAGCAAAAGACCAATGAAACTCCAGTTAGCGATGAGAGCTCGGAAATATTTCGCATTCTTTGTCCAAGTTTCCAACGTCAGCCGCTGCGGAACACGATAGCGCGAGCTCCTCTTATTTCCTAGCGGGATAGAAAAATGAAAAGAGTTTTGACAGAGCATTAATCTGGAACAACGTGGCTTGAATTGTTCCCGTCCTAAATACTATTTTTAGGATTCCAAGTGCACTAATGGAAAATTAAGTTACCGTTTGCTTCGTTAGCGTTTGTAGTGTATGTGGATATACGTATTTAAAAAAAATATTAAGTACGAAATGTTATAACCCATTAATAAAAAACAAACAAAATTTGTTCAACGTATCTGGTAAGATATCGATACTAGTTTCGGTGCAAAGATTTTAATAAAAACTTTTATCACATACTGACGTATAAATCAAAATTCCAATTGTGAAATTGACAAAATAAAAAACAAATGTCTCACTGCTGGGTAAAGGCTTCCGCTAAACCAGAGGCTATAGCACTTATTCCATCACGCGGTCCAAGTGCGGATTCGCGATGTTTACATATCCCAGAAATATTTTTATTGTTACTCAGATAGCAGGTTTCCTCACGATGTTTCCCTTTACCGCCGAGGAAGCGGTATGTCAACACATAAAATTGCAATTAAGAAATTAATAATTTCTTCAGGGCCGGCGCCCGGGTTCAAACTCAGGTTAGCCTCGAGTACACTAATTATAGGCACGCACCCGGCCACTGAGCTTCCACGGCTAGCGATAAGCAAATAAAAAAAATAAGTATGAGACATAAAAAAAAATCTTTTCCTTAACAGTCTATAGCAGCGTTAATTTAAAGATTATCTACGAGCAGTAGGTAATAAAAATATGTTGTTACTTGGAGAGCAGAGTAAATGTTTGCGGACTATAAAGCTAGATATTCCCGTCTAAGCTTGCTTTAATATTTATTAATGAGCTCATGATGCTTAAGCAACGGGGAAGCACCGTGCATGCCTCAGAATAATCTTACAGTCATGCAGCCCCCTGACCCACACTGAAGAACTTTGAAGATATGTAGTGTATCTCTCAACAAGACGTTTTCTTTTGTAAAATCTAAATTATGCAGCTTGGGATGGGTAAAGGTAGACGTAATAATCTCTTGCGTCATATCATCAATCTAAGTACGTGGTTATTATCACAGAAAATTAAGAAAAGCCGTCTTACAACTTACTTACTTACCTTTTAAAACATATTTTAGACACCGAACAGCTCATTTTCCTAAAATTTGCATAGGGCCAATCTAAAATTATATTTAAATAAAACATATTTTTTAATTTTTTATAAATGACGAAATTATTACAAACATACATAAAAAGATAAAGACCTCCGAATTGAGAACCGCTTCCTTTTTTGAAGTCTGTCAAAAAACTATGTTCGAAATCATCTTCGAAATGTGTATAGATGCTTTTTTAAACTTATTTTCACTATTTAAACGTTCTTATTCCCGCTATCACGAACCGCCAAGTGTTCAGCACGTAGAGGTAGACGTAGATGGTAAACATGGCTTTCCCAAATTTGCTTTGTCCCGGCGCGTAGAATTCGAATCCGAAGTTGGTCTACGTGCGAAGCGGAAGGCGAAGTTTGGATTCGCATACCGCGGAGTCTTGCCTCCTTAATCAACGCGACGAAAACTGTTTAAGGAATACTTATTAACTTGGCGCTTCAGTTGGATCGGTTGTTGGATTTAGTTTGAGATAGTTAATCGCGTCTGCCGAAGTTTATTTCGCTTCGCCGAGACGCCCCGTTTTAGAGCGTATGTGATATTGACAGGACACCCATTGGAATTTATTTATCCATAGTACCTCCAGGCTCTTGAATTAAGATTGTTTTACAGGTTTAGAGTAATTACGGCTATTCAAACTTTCGGACACATTGAAATTTTATCACGTTCAAACTTGTTGTTTTGAAGACTAGATATATGATATAAACTCCTTCAGAAGTAATTTTCGTAAAGAAAACCCGGGTTTCAGAGAAGAGAAAATTGTCGTAAGAAATAACGGGAATAGTAACTATATAATTTTAATCTTGATACATGAGAATTTTTTGTGTAGTACAAGTAGTTTTGGGTATTGTCCTTTACCTTCAAGAGTAGAAAAAACTACGATTAGGGTGCGATTGGCACACGATCGTTGGCAACAGAGTACTTGGTTTACCTGATGTTGTGATAATGTCACCTATAGACACACATAATATCTGAATAGATGCAGATGCTTCGTCAGCTTAATTTTCAAAATGTATCATGGGACAAAAAGAAATGGGAAAAGTAAAATACTAAAACATTTTTTTTTCATCTCTTCTAAATTATTTTTCGTTTTCCTTGAACATTTTTAAGTTTATAGAGACTAACTCGTTTCTCTTTACAACAATATAAAAAGTACATAAATTCAACAATTTGAGAGAGGAACTTTTCGATGTCTCTCAACATTTTATTAGGATTTCCGTCATGACAATTCGTTTAATCAAATTTAAAAAGCGGGTCCAAAAACAAATGGAACACGAGTTAAAGTGGAGCGCTCGGAAATCTTTGGCATTGTTTGTGCAACTTTTATTGCGTTAGTCGCTGAGAGCTTCGACGACGGAAACTTGTGTTTTACTTTAAAAAGCCATTGCATCTCCCATGGGGATAAACATAAACCAATTGTTCTATAAGATATATCTTATTTTATATGTTACAGTTAAATTGTATTTTGTCATTTTAAAATTTTAAATGCTTGTAAAATCAGTTACTTTGTTTTTAGTTATTTTTGCTACATTTAGCTAATGACTTCAGAGTGATTGTGGATTCGATCCGAAAAAATTGTGTATGGCCTACAGAGAATTATTTCGAATCTGCGGGGCAGCGCTTTTTTAATTAAAGAATAAAAAAACAGCTGCGTAAAAGTATATACCTGGAAAGAAATAGGTTGTATGTTGTATATGACTATATATGTGTATGTATATA
>JAOCPS010844283.1:0-10007 GCA_025505425.1 Graphium colonna
ATCCCCAAAAGTCATGCATACTTTATTTTATGCCGACTTTACAAAGGGCGGTGGTACTTACCCGGACGAGCGTGGCCTTAAAAGTGCAGCAAAAGCTGTGAAAGGATGTTATGCTCTACCACCTGTCGATTCGTCGTTTTAATTTCTGAAAAACTGCAGGCGCGAATGTCACTTCGAAGCACGAGTGATGCTATGCAGGGTGATTGGTGAATCACCACGAGATTTATTTTATGCCAGATTACAACTTTGAGTATTTCTTGAATTAATTTTTGAGGATCAACGCTTAGCTTTATGAATAACTCATAATATTGTAGTATAGTTAACCGTATGCAGATTATGTTGTGTGTTTGATGTTTCAGAAGAAACGGTAACATAATAGACGTGTTCTTATGATGTGTACTAAATGAGTCTCTATGAGCGAATGTTTCGACACAGGTTGGTTGGCGCAGCCACCCTTATTTTAAATGACTACTTGCGTTGACGTAAATCTTGCGGTGGAAGAAGGGTGTAGCCAAGTCTATACAATACTAATGTGGATACGCCACACAATCCATCCGCCATCAGCTGGCACTGAACCGCCATCGCAAAAGCGTGCGAAGTGAGGCGGCGTTGCTTCCCAGCAGGGTTGGCAGGTGCCATTATGTCTGTTTATATTTGCTTTTACAATATGCAGTACATATAATTTGGCATTTGTTTAAAACATCCCTCTATTAAATAAAGCATTCCTAATACAAGCGGTCGTAAGTCGAGGCGAGGGAAAAAGTTAAACGGGCCCAACCCTGACGGTCGATCAGGCCCTACTGAATTGATTTCGTTGCGGCTCGTAATTATCAAGCGAAATACTGGTATGGTAATAATAATTTGTTTAAGTATCTAAATAAATTAATTATAAAAAAAATCTAACAAATAGTTTCTGCAAGCAATGTAGTTTATTTAATAAATAATTTGTTGGAATTACCATTTATTTACATAAAAAATCGCGATGAAATTACGACACTATTTGTAGAAATTGGCCTAGTCATTATTTTTATTTTCTAGTTTAAATATGTCTCAAACGAACGTAAAATAAGTCAAGTAAAAAATATATATCATGGGTGCTGTATTTTTTGTTTATTATTTTTAGCATTAAATGATAGAAATAGTTGCGGGATATCTATCACCATAACGCAAAAATACACAAATTTGAAAACCTTAGTTGGAAAAAGTCAAACTTTTTTTAAAGTATGGGGCAGTTTCAGAATATCAGGTTATATGGTAAATTTAACGGCTAAAGTGATACAAATTTGCGTGTAAACGTGAAAGGGCTCTTAAAGTATAGCATCCTTGAAATATCCATCGTATAGAAAGGTCCTTCTCACCAGTGATTTGGAAACGCCAGTTGAACCAATAGGTGTAGTATGTGTGATGTGCTTCAGTTTATCCCTTAATCCTAGTTAGTGAACTAAGGCGTTTAGCCATACTTTTTGACGAAGTATGTACTTTTCGACTATGAAGTGTTCCGTGACATTGGACCATCGTAACTTCCTGCCACGGTTTCACAACAAAATTAAATAAATGAAATTTTTAAATGGCAACCTTGTCCCGAAGAATGTGTAGCCACCTTTTAACGGATCATCTGGCATCTTTCAACCAGACTACAAAATCGTGATTGTATCAGCTCGTTAGATGCCAATATTAAATAAAATAATGAATTCGTCATTCAAATCTGTATCGTGACTGACGCGCTTTTTATGGTACCGTTTGTTTACCATCAGCAGCTTTGCAAAATATTTTTTTTATACACTACCACTGTGACAATTTACAAGCTTGTTTATTAACGTGAGTAATACTCAGTTAATGTTCGGTCACGTGCTAGTGCCCAGCGTAGTCTCACCAGCGTCGAATGATGAATATCATGGTGTACTCTCTCTCGATTTCCGTAGCAGTTCAGTGCCTTGGAGGGACCAAAAAGAACAATTTCTACCTGGAACTATCGAGAGATCAGAGCGCAGAACGCAGAACTACACGCGGTCTTCATATTCTCCTCTGGTAGCACATCTGGGGTAGGTGTGGGAGTCACTGCAGCCCCGTAGACAATACAAATGGGATGAGTACAGTATTAACAGATAGCATGACGGCGGAAATTGTGCCGTACGCAGTTTTGTAATGTTTAACTTTAAAAAAATCATGTATTTGCACTAAGTAGTTAGTTTATCTGTTTTTTTTTCCAAAGTATTGTCACTATCCGGCTCGAAGGACCACAAAATAAATTATAATGTCACAGTTCCAAACACCAATGGTATTATAAATATTTATTATATTTTAAACTATTTACTACACTACGACCAATCGGTGAATAGGAGATATAGCTCTGCAATTTAAAAATAAGTTTCATTTGTAAACCTACGACTGATATTAATAAATTACATGATAATGCAACTTGCCATAACTTATGGTACACAGATATTTAGTATTTCGCGTACATAATTTGGTTTTTATTTAATTTACTACTTACGAAGATTAAATCAAAGGTAATATGCATGTTACTATATGCATACAAAAAGTTTTATGTTAATTTTATTTCAGATTACCATAAAAATTATGAAGCAATTAACTGGCTGTGGAAGAATAAATATACATATAATTATGTAAATCCGTAAAGTCAAAAAATCACTATTACATTTTTATCCATGTGTATAAAAGTTTTTTTTTAAATATTCAACATGTGTGTTTTATCGAATTATAAATCATAATGCAATTAAAAATGTTGATAGCGGGAAAACAATGTTAAAAAAATAAAATAATGTTTTAAAGATACGTACAGGTATTTATTTCTTGTTCAAGCGTCTACTAGATACAACGAGACACAATGATGACTCTCCGAAAGCGAAATTATCTATAATAAAAAAAAATGGAAAACAAACAACCAGACAGTACAATCTATGCTATTCTTTTCACATGGACATAAAAAGAAATTCATATTCAAAATCTGAAATATTTGGTCTAATTCGACAAACAACTAAAATTTACAAAAGAAAAAAGAACAAACAAGTAACATAGACAACGGCTGGTACACCGATGAAACGGGCTGATTTTTGCACGTCGAGTACCGATAAAAAAAACTACGAAATTTCGTTGAACAGTTCTCACTTATGTCAACGCACGGTGTAGGAGAATCTAATTTGCGTGTTGACATTATTTAAAAAAAAAAACATCAGCGTGCAAGATGGCGGACCGTCGATCAGCTGTTAAAGAAAGCGGCATTAAGGACACACTATAACATTAAAATTGCTAACTGCCACTACTATTATTGTAGTGATATAGATTTCTCGTGAATTTCATTTATATCCACCAGAACAGGTACAAAAGTATCTCCATCTATATACACGAGAACAGAACTACTAATAATTTTTGTGGTTCAGCTGAGGGCGGGTTCACGCGTATATTTAAATATAGACTTTAAATCTTCGACGTTAAAGACGATTTTAGCCCGCGATACTGTCGCAATCAGCCGACAACTGGCAAATATGATGTGTAATTCAATAGCAATAAAAAAATATCTGACATAAGAACTTGTAAAATGAAGAATAGTTAAAGTCTAAATTAATATTCCAAAAAAAAAAATGTTTTTATTATTCTAAGTACTAAGCAATCATAAAAAAAATCAATCAATGAAGGGAATTTTAGACAGAGGTTAATTTAATTTTTTTTAGCGAAGGAAACACTTATATTAAACGGTAAAAATTTTAGGTTACATTCTCATTTAATATTGTTGCCGCATATATTATTGTTGCATTACATAGATCAATACAAAATTGGGACAATGCCTACTTGTGCAAATTTTGTATTTGTCTAGCATACCATTTAAAAATATGTACAAACTCCAATGAAAATAAAAAACATGGCAGGAAAGGTTGACAGATGTATGTAAGGAAAAAAAACAATTTAGCAGGGACATTTAAAACTAACTATTAGTATAATGTTTCAATGGGATAATTTCAAACAAAATATCCGCATTAGATTTGTTGTAAATAAAGTTATTTTAAAACACGAACTAGAATTATACATTCAAACCAAAAATAATCATAGTTTTCTTATTTGGCTTGATGAAAAATGTTTTAGGAAAAGATAAGGCAGATATAATGCTTATTAATTTGAATGTACACTAACAAAATAGCAACTGGCCTCTAAAATTTGCCCACATCATCTGTGAAAGTGGCAACACACATATTTAACAAAATTTTAAGATGTTGGCAAAACAGATCAAAAAAAAAAACATTAAGTTGATGGGCCAAAATGGTACATCCACAGACAATGCGATCGGCGGGAAATGATTTAGATATCAAAAGAGAGGTTTCAATGAGGTTATTAAGACTATTTTCTTTTTTTATTTATTTATATATATGTATATATTTTACTCGAATCTCTATATTACACATCTAATATTATGACATTTATGAACAAGGTCAATGATGATAACAGAAAAATAACGTAAAGAAGAACTAAACTACTTATTGAAATGTAACCCGACCAAATTCAAAAACCCATGCGCTGCTGTATAATTATCATGAAACTATGAGCTTGTCAGGTCTACAATGAGGAGTAAACCGAAATTTGTGCCATGCGATGACGAACATGTGTTACTATTAGGGCTACTAACGCTCTGGAATGGCCGTCGAGGGTGTAAAAAGAAAAACAAAATAAATGGACGCACACAAAACATCTTAGGGATTAAAGAGAACATAATGCAGCAGCTCGAGTATTAGATTTACACACTTGTCCAATGGTCGTGAGTTAGACTTCGGTTATGTTCGGATTGCCGCCACATTGGCCTACCATAGACAATTTTTTTCTCCCTACTGATAGGCTATGGTCATACGAGAAGCGTTATTTTTTTTGTACAAAGCTTGCGTTTAAAACTAACGACAATCGACATAGGCGAAGTGGCATATTTCAACAAAAGGTCACTTTTGTTGCTACAACAGAGGTTATAAATAGTATTTCACAGCAGGAATGATCGGTTCATGTTGGAGGATTTAAAATTGAATTGAATTGTCAATATCAAGACGTAATTAAACAGCAAGAATGAAGTTTAGCTGAAAATATATAGAATTTTGTATTGTAGATAAACTATTACAGATATCCAATTGACTTAATAAACTATAATCTGTAATATATATGGCGTAGCTAATGATTTCATTTCAATATTTTACTCTTGCATCCTATTCCGCCAAAGTTACATTCAAAGTGACCTTTTGTATGAGAGTAAGAAACAAATAGACTCCTGTCCTAGCTGGTGCATTTATGTACAGTCAAAACCTGTGTTGCCAATATCCAAATAGGTTGAGTTGGACTTGCAAGTACTATTTGATTCTTTGTTAGTATTCAACTAATAATAACAAGACCGTACACTACCACAATTGAACATTCTTAATCATTAATGGTTAACAATTCACTGTGAATATAATTATTACATTCAGAATTACAAATATGCATGTTTTTTGTGATTTGTACTAAAAAATCAAATTTTTGACATCAATATTGAAAAAGATTGTTAATTTCTTAGAATAAATATTCAAATCTATCAATGCACTCTTATGCAAGTAAGAGATTTGTATACAATTTTAAAATATAATTATCATACCGAAATCACTTTTGTATATATTGTATCCTGTAACAACCTAAAATCACATTGTTAACATAACAAGTGAAATTTCGACATGTGAACTTCTGATTTACAGGTGTTAACTTTTACCTTTGGGCATTCCATGTGGACTTTTAACACACAACACTTCACAACTGTTGCACATAACATATTTTTCACGGGTATATTCACTATAAGCGCTGAGATTTGATTTCGGGTTGGGGTGTAGATGGGTTGTACTAGTGGTAGCGTACGGCTTTGCTCGTTGGCGTTTCGCTCAGTTGGCGCCGAACGCGTCCGCCATCTCCGCCTGGCACTCGAACATGTCGGAGCTGTCGGCGTGCTCCGGGTAGTACTCCCTGTATATCTTGTCGAGTAGCGCTTGCCTGGAATTCAATTGAAACAGTTTTAAACTTAAGTCTAATAATTGATAGTCCACAAATAAATATACTTAATGTATATCGTTGTTAAATAAAATATTTTAAAAAAATTATATTAAAATGCAGAATAAATTCAGAACAAGATACAGATAATAATTTAGAATATGATGAATTAAAATAATAAAAATAACATTAATAAATAATATTTGGAAAAAAATATTTGAAGGTAGATTTCACTGTAATTTAATTAAATGACTTTAAATTTAGATATGTACATATTGCCTGTCGCTTTTATTAATAAACTGAAATAAGTCATAACAAAGTAGAGGTACTGGAAAGTGTTTCTAGAAAGAACAAATCACAGCTCGTTGAAGTATTTCGTTTACATTAAAAAGAAATTATTATTTAATTAATTTGGACCCAGGGAGAGATATTCAATCCAATTTTAGTGTAATGACTCCATCAAAGAATGGCTTGATGATTCGGCCAATGTCAAATTTGATTAAAACAAATAAAGATATTGGTTGATGATAATAGCTTTTGTACATTAAATAGATTAATATGTTAATCTGATTGAATTAAATTGACAAAGGACTAAACATTTTACTAGTAAACATTTTTTTACTTTACAAAGGTAAATTATTATAAACATAAAGGAAAAAGAATAAACGGAGAAGAGAGACAAGGTTGGGGTTATAGGTTGATGTCATCAATACACATTAATATATGCAGTACCTTAGTGAGACGGGATTCAGAGGGAGTTAGGAGGAAAGGAATATTAACGGGTCTGTGAAAGTTTAAAGATATACAAACTGAAGAGTATGTGACGACAGAAATTCTAATTTTAAAGCTAGTATCTATATACTGATTTAAATAAATGACAATATTATAACTATTGTACTGATCCTAAACTAAATATCTGAAATGGTAATTTTTGCCCGAGTTTACTTGCTAAGTATTATTTGAAAACAAAAATGAAAACAAGATTGTTCAGTCAAGTATATAAATGTACTTAATTTTTGAATATGATTGTCTATGATCAATACTGAGGAGTCATTAACAACTGATAAATATGTGGCAATTATTATAACAGATTTGATCTTAAGTTATGCGGAAGACATAGTTGATAATGCTTTTGTATCACTGTTCGAATATAAAAATAGTTTTCCATGCTAACATAATATGGATATGCCTTTAAAATAGACAGAATGGACAATATACTGACTTGGCTGCTAGCCCTCCGCCGGGTGGCAGTCCAGGGATGTCCTCTTCGACCAGCTGCTTGAGCACCGACGAGAAGTGGCACGTCATGTCTTCACGCTCCTCGCGCTCAGCGTTGCGTTTTATCAGCGCTGAGGAAATTAGATAAATACCGTTACATTGGGCGAAATGTCCTTATTTTTTTATTAACTAGCAGTTGCCTGCGGTTTCACTCGCAAATTATTTGTTATATGACATAATTTGTACTACACTATACCTAGAAACTGTAATTTTTTTTTATTTTCCTTAGCTTATAAGCACCATATCAAAATTAATTTTATACTAGATACGAAATAAGACCTATATCAATGCAACTTGTGAAAACCGAATCCAATTTTTTATGGAACGGAAGACAGACGAGCAGACGGTTCACCTGGTGGTAAGTGATCCCGTCGCCCATGGATACACGCAACATACGGAGAGTTGCAAATGCGTTGTCAAACTGCGATGGATCGGGATTAAGGATTTGGAGGGGATAGGATGTATAGTGCGATAAGAAAAGTATAGACATGGCCATCCGGCATCCCCAAAAGTCATGCATACTTTATTTTATGTCGACTTTATACAGAGCGGTGGTACTTCTCCGGACGAGCGTGGCCGTAAAAGTGCAGCAAAAGCTGTAAAAGGATGTTATGCTCTACCATTTCATATTTTGCTGTTGTAAAGACAGACATTGAGAAGTTACAATTTTATATATATTTATAGATTAACTAGCTGGACCCAGCTATGCTTTGTTTCGGATAGAGCTATCCAGGTATGCATTAACGGAAACCTATTTAGTGAAAATTTAATATGAAATTTCACTCAATCCATTAAGTAATATTCTGTTTTAAATTAAACAACTTTACGGATTTCATCGCGGCTTATTTTCATTTTATCACCCAACGTTTCGAACCCTTTACAGCGTTCATGGTCACGGGATGGACCGAGATGTTTGACGATGTCCTGATGTCACTTGTCAATCCTGCATACCTTCAAATTGAATATTAATTTTTGTTTTGATGTATGCACTATATTTATGATGTAACTACTTATAGTATATTTATGTCTTGCAGTGTTGTGCTTATTTCTTGACTTGGTTTTATTTATAATTGGATCTCAAGCAGGTGGTAGCATCCATCCGTAGTCTATTGAAATTTGGATGTTTCTTGATTTCAATATCAATATCAAGAAAGTCTTAGTGTGTTCAGAAACTCCAGACTTATTAAAGTCTGCAGTCTGTGAACATACTATGGGCCCAACCATTACATTTTCATTTACAGATTTGATAGGCCAAAAATCCTCGCGAAAGAACACGGATTCCTGCCAAGGATGATTCGCGAGGCTATTGAAATCACGAAACAGGAAATTTTATTTAAAGTATGAATTTTGCTTTACCTACATGGGATTTACTTGATTTATCTTTGATAAAAAGATTTTTCGATTTTATCAAATATCTCCGAAAGCCGGTTTTTCCTTACGAAAAGAACTTCTGTAGCAGTTAATATAATGATTATTTTCTATTCTTAAAAAAAAAAATGTTTAAACTTGATGCAAACCGGTGCGGTATGCCATATAAAAAACCGGCCAAGAGCGTGTAGGGCGAGTAGATAAAGGGTTCCGTAGATATCTGATGGCCCGTCCGACCGCTTGGCAAAATAAATGTCGACAAGTTTCTTTTTGCGGTTGACTTCATGCATTTTGTTAGGACGAATGTAAGTACATAAGCTTGTCCGATACCGAGTCCGATATAGTTTTACTTGGAAGTACTTAGTTAGACGTATACAGCACTACACATACAAAACACATTTTTTTTTTCAGAATTATTGTAATAATATTTCAAAGGGGGGGCTCTATTTTAAACTTCCTTTCACAGCTTTTGCTGCACTTTTACGGCCACGCTCGTCCGGGGAAGTGCCACCGCCCTTTGTAAAGTCGGCATAAAATAAAGTATGCATGACTTTTAGGGATGCAGGATGGCCATGTCTACTCTTTTATTTTCCCACTCCTTTTCCCTCCAAATCTTTAATCCCACCCATCCTTTCCAATAAACCTATTCTATCCAGTGTCCCAGGTTGGACAACGCACTCGTGACTCTCCGGATGTTGCGAGTGTCCATTGGCGACGGGATCGCTTACCGTCAGGTGAACCGTCTGTTTGTTTGTCTTCCTTCCCATCAAAAAAATTACGTAACCGGAGGTAGTCAAAATGATATTAATGAGCGTAATATTTACAAGCCATTTTCGACCATTAGGTCCATGAAAAACGAAAAAAAGAAGTTGTTAATACAACGCATGGTCTTTCATTTGGGTTCTGTATTTAAAAAAAAAGTTTTTACTAACCGACTTCAAGAAAGGAGGAGGTTCTCAGTTCGCGCATAAAATTACATCATAGTCTATGATCCCATTTTAAAAATTCTTTTCTATCTGTAAGTGTCTTTACATTACCGATTCAGTATTTTTCTTTATTCGATAGTTTTTTTAAACAAAAATGTACGTCACGAAAGATGTTAGAATTCGGTTTTTCGTTATTTTCTGTAAAAATAATCGGCTATCCACCAGCTCGAGCGTAGACGTGAGTCTCAGACTAAGTCCATGTAAATTAAGGTAGGTACGTCTGGTTTTGCAGGTTGCCGGATGGTCGTCGTTATCTTCACTAGTTACCGAGGGATGGTAATAAAATAAGTGTTTTGGTAGAGCATAACATCCTTTCACAGCTTTTGCTGCACTTTTACGGCCACGCTCGTCCGGGGAAGTACCACCGCC
>JAOCPS010844294.1:0-10007 GCA_025505425.1 Graphium colonna
AAGGGTAGACATGGCCATCCGGCATCCCCAAAAGTCATGCATACTTTATTTTATGCCGACTTTACAAAGGGCGGATATTTGTTGGACAGTTAATAATGTTTTACTATAAAAAATTAAAACTTATATGTTTAGTTTTAATGTATGAACTTTTTTCACGTCTATAACGTTTGGTGACATTATTTCAAATTTGGTGTAAAAATTTGATAAATATTTAGACATTATATTCAATTTTTTTTTTGTGTGTGTAAAGGACAATGCCTACTTTTATATGAAATACCGTACCAAGTTGCTTCAAATTCATAATTTTTTTTTGGAAACCCGGATTGCGAAGATGTTTGATAAAATGGCAAAATCGATTCAACAAAGATAGTTGGCAAACCGTGGCATCAACTTCAAAAAAAATTGATCTCAATGCATGCATAAATGACCTCGACACTCATAAAATATAATTTCTACACATTCTATGAAATTTTAAAATAAATTTATGTATCTTACAAAAAATTATGTTTGTAGAAAATGTTCATAAACTCAAACTAAACAAATATTTATACTTTTTGTATTAAAAGTTTACTGCTCTACAAATAGTTAATGTTAAATTATAAAAATAAACCTATGAAGAAAACTTTTAAGGAAAAAGCGTAATTATTTCGGTTGACAAATAGATAAAGAGGTATTTGGTCATTAAAATATTTATATCTTATTTTAATGTTAATACAACAGATAGCGTTCCGTCGTAATGTAATAACATGTAAGAATTTCTTTATCAGAAAATTAATAACAAATTTTAATGCCTAGCAAAATAATAAATTTTACGTTCCTTTTAATTGAAAAAAAAATCATTAAAATAAATTAAAAAAAATTAAAAGGTTTAATTATATAAGATTATTTAAAAAAAACAGCTGAAGTGAATAATACGGAAGCAATAAAAATACTTGACTTACATCAGTTAAGATACTCGAAACGTTGGGGCTATACAAATGAATGGAAATCCATTGTTTGTCTATAAATATATAACCGAATAAAAAGTAAAAACAGAAGGTAAAATAAATCCAATACGTGTCAGATTTCATTAATATTTTTTGGAATCCGTTCCGTTACTTCCGTTCTATCTGAACATAAAAATTGAGTCATTGTAACCTAATTTTAGCAGGATTTCACAATTTTCTTGTCGACAAAGTTTATTATAAGTATATATATTTTTGTGGGAATTATTTCCCCCATTTAATCTGGCAACCCTAAAAATTTTGCTTCATATGTTTATGTGCGATACTTATTAAAATAAGAAAATAATATTAAACAGTACAATTAATAACATTTACCAGTGAAACAATATTCCGTCTACTTTTTAAATATTTCGGAATGGTTTTTGCAAGAATTAAAAACACAAGTCGACATTATTTCAGAAAACAACGTGACAACTAAGTGATGTATTGTCCGCTCAAAGCTTTGTTTCGTACTGATTGGGGATTCTATTTACCGACTAAGTCTATTCACCGCACTGACATCAATATTTTCATTGCGCTCTATCTGTATTATTCTCTAATCTGAGATGCAATGTTTATTTTACTGAAACCATGTAACAGGAAATCTGTCAAACAGTTTTTATCATATGCAATTATGAGTATTTATAAATCATAATATAATACTTATATTCAAATTGGTTGCGTTATTTTTTTTTCTATAAACCTACACTGAATAATACTAACATGTAAACGCAAAAAATAGACAAATTGGTTGAGGCATTTTTTAGTTTTAGCGAGACTAACCAAAAGCTATTATATTTTTTGTATTCAAGAAAAAATATATGTCAGCACCTATAGGCATTCTTATTTGTCCCTTAAAGGTTTCGATTAACAGCCAAAAGATTGGTACAACATAAGTTTGTATAAAAGATTGAATATATATGTTAGAACCCGTCGGTTTCAGCAAAATTTCTTTTTAGAACGAAGTTCCTTATGGGGCGTTGCGGAGAGGCAGCCTAGCCAATGTGTGATGGCTATACAGTGTCTTCTGTATAGTTTACGGGAGAGAACTGTTTTCCTATTTATATAATTACATAGTTATTTTTTTATTCCCTCATATATGTTTTATTTTCTTTATTTATTAATTCATTTAATATTGAGTTTTTTTCGTGTTAGTTTTTTATTTATGGTTTTTTTTTCACGAATTTCTTTATGGGGCGTGGCGAAGGGGTACCCTAGCCGCCATAAACCGTCCGAAACGTTAAAAAATTATAGTAAGGGTCATTAGAACTCAAATGTTGCCATAGATCTTAACAATTTTGTGAAATTTGCATGACCATCGGCTTACTTAGCAAACTCACTTTGTTTCATATACTGCTCAATCATACAAAATATACGAATTAAAGTGCATAAAAATGTTTAAGCTGTTTTTTATATTATCTTCGATCGTATTTAATATTGGTCCCAGTGAACTATGAGCTTAAAGGAATTAATCTGTCAAGTATACATATGTGTACAATTACTACCAGAGACAATTTATAATATGGTAATCATTTTATATTTAAAATCAAGATTTAACCCTGCGGTTGTACTTTAAAAGAAGATTATTCACCGATATAAATTAATCAAGCTATTCATTTGTTGGAGTAAAGATACAGGTATTTTTTTAAGTATACGTCAACATATAACCTATACGACTATAATCGAATACTTATGGGAAATGAAAGCGAGTCTCCGAGTAAAAACAATCTTGATTATGTATAAAATTTAACTCGTGATTAGCGGAATAAAAAAATAAGCTTTTTAAATGAAATGAAATATGTATGCAAATATACGTGGACTAACGTGTTGTATATCATAATGTCCTAGGGTAATTTTTCATCATACATATCGGTAGAAATTTCTAATAGTTATTAGTTAAGGTCCTTGTTGTCTATACACCCATAGGATGATTTCAAATCCAAATGTAGTTTCAAAAATCATAAGCGATTAATGATTATTTCTTAAGGTGGAGCTTACAGTTATCATATTACTTTTACCTGAGTTATCATATTATCTTACCTCAATTACAAATCCTGAAATGTTAGTTTTATTCTGTAATATTAATAATACAGGGAGACTCACCTTCAATATTCAAAGACGTTATATGTAGGGATTACATATTGATTTAAAACGCAGTAAACATAATCTAAAGTTAAAAAAAATATTGCGCAATTTATGTTCACTCTAGTGGACAAAGTGTCGCCGGAGTGGCGGGGATGTCGGTGACCTGCGGCGTGCTCAGCTGTAACTGCAACGCGTTGTACCGCCCACAGTTCATTAATTTATTGGAAAATTTTGGCTAATACTATGCCTCTAATTTTATTACATAAATATGATGGCAATCGAGTACAGAGTGCTCGCCTTGTGGTGACGAAGGCGACTCACCAATCAACCTGTATAAAGGAACGGATCATTGAGGATAATGGTGTAATGTTTTATCAAACATTCAAGTTAAGTCTTTGTCTTCCGTTGCGCAAAGGATTAAAAAGAATTACACCAGCATTACCATTTTATTTACCTCTAGCATCTTGATGATATTTATGCCACATGGAAGTTAACAATTAGTGTAAGTGTTTGTTACAGGATGTTAAATATTTCAGATAAGCGCTTATAACTTACAGATTGTTTCAACTATAACAATGCTACAGCTCAGTAGTAATCCAGTAATTTCATTTACGCCGGTTGTGCTAGATCATATGTATAGAGCTCTCACAGATACAACATAATAAACAATAGGTGACACTTGTATTCAAAATTGGGCGTCCCGTTAAAACGAACTTATCTAAATAATAGGAAAAGTGAACTTAAATACGAACGCTGCCATTTCTGAGATGGTATAAATGGATAGAGGCGTCGATACACCCTTTCGAAGTATGGGCAGCAGTACGACGGTCAAAGCCAGTCAACTCGGGTGTGGTCGATAGGTCGGAGAATTGCTGAAGTGCTATCAAAATGACACATAAGCAACGCATGGGTGCGCCGCAAGCACAATTCAATGTGCGGGGCACTCCACCCGGGACGCGCGTACCACGGCCGCACCCCTCGCGACAACCGCACCGCGCCAGCCCCGGGGCGCGCTATGTCCACAAACGCTCTCAATAGCGCTTGCTCACCATAGCTACTACGTTTACTTCCACATGCGTAGGGCCTAGCACCCATTTACAAACCGCAGTTAACCACCATCAAATAACCATTCGCATTCCAGCTCTAATAGGATGCTTACCTGTATACCGATCCAATAAACCAACTTGAAGCCTTACATACCAAGCGCGCAATATGCGACCATGCGCTTGCAGTGCCATACTCACTACTAGAACCAAATCGACAAGTGCCAGCGTGCTAACCTAAGTGGCTACTCGGGTGCAAGGGAACGTCGATCGGGCCTTCGTGCGGCACTTTCACACACAAAAACGTCGGACCGAGGCGCATCAAAAAATGCATACATATGACATTTTCAAAAAAGACATTCTCGAGCTCTCGCATCGCGAGCGATCAGCTTTGGGTCTAACCGCCCTTGATACGACGAGCCTGCCTTCTCACACCGAGTTGGACACTGCGCGAATGCTATCTCCGACGACGCACAGCTCATAGAGAGCTCCTGCGGAACTCACCACTCCAGCTTGCGAGTAAACGCTATAACTAGGGGCTCCTTTGTACACAGTAACACCGAAACCAGTGTCTTCCGTTCAACAAAAAAGCTACGAGTCTTATGTGCGTAAGGTGCAGGTCCCTTTGCAAATCAGCTCGATCTAACCCATCAACCATCGAATCCCATACCATCATCCGGACCCCATTCTGCCACATCCCGCTTACGAATAGGGCGGTTAAAAATCTCCGCTATATAACCGTCGATTATCAGCGTAATAACAAAACAGACACCAATAACTCATCGTAAATATCAAAAGGGCAAACTTACAGAAAATGATTAGAAAAGGGTATAAAACGGGACGTCTTGAATAAAATTAAGGTGACTTAACAAATAATAAAGGTAACATATATCATCAACATAAATACTACCGATATACATTTAACTTAGTCTAATACACAAACGTAAACCTAAAGGAATTATACAAAAAAAGTCTTTCCGTTTCTCCTCTTAGAAGGTACATCTCACTGACATGGCTGGTATAAACTTAATCACTGTCTGATAGTTCGGTGCTCCAGTGTGAGTTAGAGCTTAACCCGATGAAAAGTTGTTTGGGAAACTCATGCGTTTTCTTGCCAACGATGACATAATCCGGCACAAGCCGTTGTTGGCTCACAGCCTCTCCTAAGAAGGCATCCGCCTGCTGCATTTGAGCAAGTGCCGGCACTTGTTCTGTGAAATTACCTGAAACAAAAGTATTCATAACCTCCATGTCCTATAGTTTAAAGTTAAAAAATCACTTCGAATATGAAACTGCATTTTTATAAAAATTTATTGAAATATCGTTAAAAAAATAAATGTGGTATAAGAAGTACCTTACCTATAAAGGCTAGAACTATGGCATGGGAGTCGCACTCAGGGAACAAAACCGATCTAAATCTCCAACCCAGATCCTCAAACGTTTGACCGTTGGAAGATATCAAGAAGTTGTAATATTGGTTCGAAGTGCTATTAACCTAGAAAGGGAGAAGTCATTTAAAAAATAGAATTAGGTACTAGTCAAACCAAATTGAATTAAAATTTAATACACGCAAACCCTATAACAATAATAATTACAACAATTCGATATTCTCTTAAAGAAAATCGCGGCAATGGATGAGTGTGAAATTTCATAAAAATATATGGAATGTATTTTTTTTTGTTATTGGGAAACAAAACTACTCAAAAATCCTTCTGTTTGTATAATTTCGTTTTCATATGGATATTTTTATTGGTAACGCCTAGCATTTACGCGTGGCTTTTTAAAATCATGGAGAAAACTGTTGAATACTACTATATTGATTGCATTTAAGTTACATATAAATTACTATCTGTAATAATAGATACACTTAATCATTCAACTACTGAAGACGAAAATTTGACAATAGATGATGTTAATGATTTCGCAAGTCATCGTCTAGAAAAACCAAAGTCAATGACAAACGCTAAAATTCGCCACTGAGGAAATCGCAATGCGCATCGCTAAATCTTTTACGAGCGAAGGAAGATTTTGTTTATCTAAGTAAAGCCGAACACAGAGAATTTTACCGGTTCTTTTATTTTCGCTATGAACAACGTTCAGCTGGATTTATCTATCTGGGTTAAGCAATTAAAGATATCAAAGTAAGGTGAGAATCTAATGATTGACTACTGATATAAAAAGTACTAAACTGACGTTAAAAATCAGTTTTTATTGAATTATTATAGCGGATACAAAGTAACACGGAGAAGGAATATCGCAAGCAGTGGAGTTCAATAATAAAAAGGCAAAAATTTTACTAGTGGTCGGATATTATATGCGCAATTATAAATGCTGATTGTAACACTATCAAGTGTTAACTGAACCGATCATCATAAAATGTTTCATGCATCTTGTTAGAGATGTCGTACATCATAGCACCAAGAAATAGAATCTAAAAAAACATAATTACCCGCATCGTGTTCAGAAGCTCTGAGCAGGTGTTCAAACTGCTACACTGGCCCGTGTCTGTCTGTACGACTATCACTTGGTTCGCCAACGATGGGGACAATAGACTTTGCGTTGATACGTCGGTGATCTTGTCCCATTGAGCGCGGATCACGAATCGCATCGGAGTTTCGATCGGTGGTAGAATGTTTTCTGCAATGTTGTTTGACATCTATTAATGGTTTTAGAGCGATAGGCTGTTGAATATATGTATTTGTTTACTTGTAGACATGCCAGCGGCGTATACAGTTCACTCATAAAATAATTACACAGATTATGAGATTACACCTGGTGGTATATCCGAATTATTACCAATAATTAATTTTTTTTTTGTTTTCTGTTTTAAATCTTCCGATATATTATCAAACTTTTATTAAATTATGGCGAAAGATAGACCACAAAACATCTTTGTATGAAATAAAATAGTTAATATGACTCGGAAAAGTATTCACCAGAAAATAAATCTGATATTTTTTATATGACGATTTGAATTGTGTTGAACTATTCAACAAAACCTAGGTTGTATAGATAACGTAATTGGACAACGTAACAATTTTGTTCAGTTTCTCATAAGAAAGTACCATGAAAATTTAAATGGACTTATATATTTAGTAGTCATGGAATAACTAGATTAATTTTACAATTTGATTTGTATTGCATTGTTCACTGGTCTACGTTAATTAATTTTTAAACCAATGATTTGTAAGGAATTACTAAGTACAATTTAAAAATTTCTACATTTAAAAAATTCCGTAGCTACTTAGCTAAGCATAGGTTTTAATATCTCGAGAGACGTGTTGTTAATGGCGAATCCAAATTTAAGGTAACTATTCATTTTAAAAAGCCACCAACGGAAAGACGTATCAGTATTCGAACGTTAAAAACTTACAATTTAAGGGAACCATCGATTTTAGAAGAGATTAACCTCATTTCAGCATTATGCCGTAACCATCTTTAAGTTAGAACAATTTTAACTGAAAGACGTTTTAGTATACGGCTATAAGTGTCTTACAATTTAGTGGACCATTGATAACTATTGATTTAAGATGTCATTAACTAAGAGACGTTTCAGTATTGGTCGTCATAATAAGAAATCTGGGTACAATGCAAAACAATTGTACAATTCATGGAACGGATTATAAAACCTTTCAATATATAAAATTTTAATGAACTAATTACCTGATTTGCTCTGTATAACCAGGAGATAGATGCCAATGATCACGCCGGACATCAGTATAAAGAGGAGTAGCCCGACGACGAACGTCGTGCGACGGTTCCCAACCTGGCCAGGGTTTCTTGGGAAACGTTGCAATAGCGGCGTTGCCTCCGTGGTCCGGGGTTCGTCTTCCGCGCGGTAGGAGTTAGTGCGCGACTCATGATCTACCAGGACAACATTAAAAGAATGAAATTAGAAATTATGGAATACAACGATTATAATCACTAGTGGCCCTGATGACGTTGTTTTGTTCCAAAAAATTTGAGTTAATTACTCGTAATAATAACTGTCATATCTGACAGTAACTCTTAGTTGAACCATATTATACACGTGTGCAAAATTTTGTTAAGATCCGTCAAGTATTTTGAGAGACTACTGTCGTGACGCGGAACTTTATGTGTAAAATATTATTAAAATGTAATTTATTTTATGTACTAAAAGAACTTATGAAAACTAATGCGAGTTGGTCCATTTGTTCTATACAGTCTATTTGCATAACACTTTTTTTAATTTGTACGAAAGTCGTGGTAGGACCAAGCGCTCGCGTTTCATTCTGTTTACTCAAGCCGAACCTGAGTTCGATCCGCGGTGCCGGCACTAATGAAATTGCTAATCTCTTAATTGCGATTTTAAGCGCTGAACTTCCACTGTCCCGATGGTAAAGAAAAACATTATGAGGAAACCTACGAATTTAGGAAGTACCTAATAAAATATATTTTCTAAGATAAGTGAAGTTCGCCAATCCGCACTTGGGCCGCGTGGTGGACTATGCCCTATATCCTCCATCTAGAGAAGGCCATTGGCCATCAGTGGAACAATTTGAAAATATGCTGTTATTTGACTTTATTTGATGCGCCGATTCGTCATCAAGTATTTAAAATCATATAATTTTTTACTGATCTCAAGATGCATGGGCTAGCTTGTATTAAATAATTATTTTCTTCAGAATAAAAAAAAATGAAAATTAAATATCAACAATACTCAGAATAATAAACTGTATACCCAAAGAACATAACAATTCAACAAGCAAAGATATTAATTGTATTTGTATACACACAATTGAGTGATTCCATTTGAATTTCAACCATATTAACAAACACTTAATATGATTTCTATATATCACTTTTAAACATAACTTTTATGATAAAGTCTTCTACACTGCACACTATGATCACGCAACATATACTGGATGATTACATGATATTTTAGTCATATTAAGTTACAGGCAATGCTGTTTTTTATTTGTTAAGTGAGTTATCAATTTTTGCATGACAGTAAATCCTACAATCAATATTTTAAATATAAAATGAATTTAGAATTCTAAATTAACAAAAGAACAGATTAGTTACATTAAAAGTTAAAATATTGATAATGCTTGAGAAAAATTAAGACACAATAAACATTATAATAAGTTTATGAGGGGCATCTAAGTCTATTTATATTAAAAGATTAAATTGAAAAATCATTCTATTACCAATGATACATATCCAGTGAATCCAGCATTAATATCATATTACTTACTATATAAATTTAATAAAATTAAGCCCATTTTATTCACCCAAAAATATCACAGAATCCTTTGGAATGGCTAAAATGCTTACCAAAGTTGTATGTATCAGACATTATAAACAGTATATATAAAGCAAGACTGATGTAAGTCAACTGTTTTACATCAGACCTAACTTTAGGGAAATGGGAGCTGCGCATCCATCAAACTATATTTATTTTTTGATAAGACTAGTGGAGACAGTTAGTGTATAAACAATGATACACAATTCTCGTATTTTAATTAAATAAAATTAAGTAGGTTTCTTTTAATAAGAAGTCATTTTATTTACAATATTTAAAAGAGATTGAAAAATTAAGAATTACTAAGTATTTGTCCTGCTATTGCTTCAAAAGTATTAGTTATTTACAGAGATAAAGTGAAATAATTTATTTTATTCTTAGAAAATAAAGCTCAATCTGCATTTTGTTGGATACAATGATTGAATAAATTTTTATTATGGGTATATTTCATCAATTCTTATAGTACACAAGCATTTCTTGTAATGACTAATTTTAATGCAGTTTTCTTTTATTTTCAAAGATTAAAGCAATATGAAGACCTAGAAGTTTTAGAATTCTGGGCTACTTTATTAAAGAATTAAAAAAATTCGGTATATTTTTGAACTTTAAGCATAAAAAATAATATGA
>JAOCPS010844304.1:0-10006 GCA_025505425.1 Graphium colonna
TCTAACATTTTAAAGAAAGCAATGTACGCAGCGAAAAATATTCAAATGTTAAATATATAAATGAAAACAAAAATAAGAGCGCGACGGCATGGAAATTAATTAAAAAAGAAAATTGGAATTACGAAATTAGCTCATGAAATAAGTATTATTAAATTTAATAATTGTATTCTGAAAAATGAAATTACCGAAAATGACGTTATGCTTAAAAATAAAAATATTATAAATTTAATTTCAGTAAACCCAAACTTAATGTTCTTGAAACCAATTCTGAAAACTGAAATAAAAACTTTAATTAAGTTTTTGAGAAATGTTTCTTGTGTTGGATATGACGAAATATGCACACAAATTATTAAAATGTGCATAGAAGAAATGATTAAAGTACTTATATATCTTAAAAATTATTATTCTCATCCAGTATATTCCCGAAATTATGAAAAATATTAGTCGGCAAGCCCATATTTAAAAAAGGTAACAAATATGTTTTTTAAAAATTATCGTTCCATTACTTAAATTCCAATATAGTAAAAAAAATGTATGTTTAATAAACTTATAAATTTTTGCAACAAAATTGCAATTATTGACAAGGAACAGTATGGTTTTCGAAAGAACAAGTCTAGGTCTATTGCTATTTGTTCTTATAATGAAATCATTTGAAAACCATATTTTTTCTAACCTCATGTGTTCAGCAAGGGATAGAATACAAATGCCAACATGATCTGACCACAATATATATTAATTTCTTTTTTACCATATTATCCAGACATTTAATAACCCTAATTACACAAATTATTCATACAGTAAGTATTATTACACACATGATGGTAATTATATATTTTTAAATCTACATATGAATTAATTTCACATTTAGCTTAAGGCTTATTACTTCATAATCCTTATTGGAGATATTAAAGAATAATATTTACTCACTGGGTCGTGTTACTAGTTCGCGGGTCTTGATCAACTTTGCTTTTACCCACTTATTAATTTTATGAAATTTTGAACCTTTAAGTTAGACCATTTTTAAATGAATATATATAAACAACACAACGAGTCCCTGTGCTCGATCAGTCATCCATCTGTGCAGTGGCGGCTCGGAGGGAAACCTCCCGATAAGAGTCCGAGCGAACGCTGACCTGGATGTTGATGTGGAGTGATAATAAGGTAGGTTGTACCTTATTTTATCCTAAGCAACTCTTTACATGGACTTCGGAATAAGTTCCATGGAACCAAGTACTTTGATTTCCAAAATAGTTAAAGAAGCATGTCTAACAATGGAAATGCTTCAACCACTAGTTGCTATAATATAATAAAAAAAATAAAACCCATCTGAAAATCACAAGACAGCCTTTAAGACATATCTAACAACTACCATACCTAATTAATGGAAATTATGGTTCCATACATACCACGGCGGATGCTACAATATAATTTGGACTTAGAGAACTTTAAACCATTCCACTCGCAATTTCCCACCTCTTCCTGTGGAACAGCGAAGGGAGTCAATCAAAGTGCTCAGCCTTTAGTTTGAAGAAATATGATTTTAGCATTATAAAACACTTACCACTCTGATTTATTTATGCTAACCTGCCATAATATTCTCAATATAAAGTGCAATTTCTTATGATTTAATTTATCTAAAAGCTTTGCCCCCTTTTCGGAAGCTCTTGGTATCGCACCAGCACAAATAATAATTTCAAGGCAGTTAGACCACTATCGGCAGTTGCTTTTGGCAATGTCACTTCTATATAACATTCACATAATTGACAGGTGGGTTCACATAAATGACATTGATGTGTGTGTTCGGAAACCGCAATAGAAGAAAACACTGACTCAAGTAAAAATTGGAAGCAAAAAAATCCGTAGCGTTACAATGTAGAATAAAGATGTACGTTCAATAAATTTGTGTTTACTACTTCTATTAATCTTACAATTAACTTCTAATACCCTTATTTATGTACTTTGCTTGCTAATTTCAATCAGTTCGACTAAGTCATAATAAAAGCAAACATTTGATTCATTTAGCACTGTTTTTCTACTTTAAGATTAAAAAGGTTTGAGAAACTAAGAAAACACGGAATGTTAAGCAAGGACGGCTGTCTCAAATTTACCGCCATGGGTTTATTGTACCTCTTCGGAAGTATCGACTTCTGTATATTTTTTCTGTACATTCATTCTACTGTAAAGTTGTGGTACAAGTAAACATCACATTGAATATGATAAAATTAATAACTATGTATTGAGGTATGTAATAATAAAAAGTTTTTGAATTAAACAACTTTACAGATTGCAATGCGGTTTATTTAAAGTTTTATCACCCGACATTCCGATATTCAAAAAGTTGTTTAATTTAAAAATGTGAAAATTTTATTATATTCATAATTATAAAAAATATATAATTAGTAACATGTTTCAATTTTCGCTTAAGACTATGTTATTTTTAACAAGATAAGGAACTAATTCGGTTTAATTTCTTCTAATTTATATTCTGATATGATATTCAAGTACTTACCATCATTCTACGTAGTTGCATGGATTTCATAATTGTTTTACAATAATAGAATATACATATGTATAATTGATCATATACTTTTTCATATATGTATTAGTTATAGTCAAAGAAAATAAAGAATGGTAGATCGTGGAGAAATGATCATCATCCGGCTTTCAATCTAACAATCTCCTGCAAACCTAAGCTCCGGCCCTAATATTTACAATGACAATTGCTCTACCTCCTGGAATTTATAATACTAATTTGATTTAATGGGATCGCGATAATGTAATGTATTTCCTTTTGGAGTAATGATCATAAACAACGAATACATGAGTATATAGATATATTATGCTTGTATTAATGCAAGAGAACAAGACACCCACCATAAATAAGAATGTTTACTGATTAACAAAAAAGTTGATTTCTGGTCGTGTGTTATAATAATTTACTCTCCAGGCATGAATATATAAAGACGTAATGCGTCGAATACAGAATAAGAAGAAAGGACCTGTAGTATTCCAAAATAATAAAAATAAAAAAAACATTTTTTAATAAGCAATCAAGCTGTTATGATACAGACGAGGAGCACAGATTCTGCTGGATTCAGCTAGTTTACTATAGTACTTTAATATGGTTCCACTTAATTTACTCAAGATTAGTTTTGCAAAGGCTTATAGGAGTTAGTTACATACTTGAGAGCGTACTCACATAACGCTTTAATCTGCTTGGCTAATTGCTGTTCCTTCCAAGAATTCATGTTATAACACTATAAATTATCTAAGAAATCCTTTAAAAGACTACAGAAGACTTCATTAAATTCTATAAATATTTTTGTTTATTAATTACATTCATCAAAGTTAAAACATACAGAAAAGAATGAATGAATTAATGAATATTCTTTATTGTGTGTGTGTGTGTGTGTGTGTGTGTGTGTGTGTGTGTGTGTGTGTGTGTGTGTTTTTCTAAGCTTTTCGGACTTAGAGGCTAAATGCTAGGTTATGATCCATCAATAATTTATTAATAGTTGGCAGAGATTGCGCTTGCCATCTGGAGGTAAAACATTCCATATCTGCGCATCTTGTACTATGGACTTACTCATAAATTTTGATTTATGTGCAGGTATTTTTAGTTTCATATTTTCTGATGATCTCAAAGGTTGGCAATGAGAATCACGTAGTAATTTTAAATATATGGGATAGGAAGGATCGTAAAGAACATTATAAAGAAGGGAGAGTATGTTGGCATTCCGGCGAACACTAATAGGTAGCCACTTGAGCTTATTGCGGAAATGTGAGATGTGATCATATTTGCGCAGACCAAATATGAATCTAATACAAAAATTCTGAATACGCTTAAGCTTATTAAGTAGCTCTTCGATGAGATCAAGATAGCTGACGTCAGCATAGTCGAATATAAGAAGTAATAGAGTTTGTGCTAGGGCAATTTAGTGGCAGTAGGCAAGAAGTAACGTTACCTCCTCAAGGACGCCGTAGAAGAAAATATTTTGCGACTAGACTCTTGAATATGAGCAGCCCATGATAAGTTATTGTCAAAAATGACGCCTAGATTTCTTACTTTTGAGCTTTAAGGTATTGAGTTACCTTCAAAAAAAAAACATTAGAAATCTGAACCTATTCAATTTTGCGAGTCATTCCTGATAAACCAATGATTATCACTTGTGATTTCACGGGGTTGACCATAAGGCTATGTGCTTTGCTCCAGTTTCAGATTATCATTAGAACATCGTTTACATTTTTAATGGCCAGGTTTATATCTTCAGGATGGTATTGCGTAGAATACCCCTTCTGACATCACAAGCAGTGAATTGATTAAAAACAAACAGCGAGAAGTCCGGGATTGTAAACGAAGAAAGATTATTTAATGTGTCATTTTTAACAATCCCATAAAAACGGGGAGAAGCGCAGAAGAAATTTCTTTACATGATGTTTCAAATCCCATAGTCTTAAGAAATTTCCAGGCTTTTTCTGGATCTCCATTCTGGACAGAATTTTGAATCTTGTGGCTTTGTGCATACCTACAAACCTTATTGCAGTGATTCCTGATTTTTACATATTTTTTCCAATTTATTTGGGGTTGGCTTACATTTATGCTTCGTTTTCGCTGAAGTTTTTTTTGCCAAAATAATTTTAAATTCCTCGGTTAGCCACGGCGAAGAAACCTGTTCCATTTTTATTTGCCTAATTGGAGCATGTATATCATACAGGTGAAGTACTTTTTTAATAAAAATTTTAACTTTGTTTTTAACCGTTTTAACTTCGCTGACGTTATTCCAGCAAATATTAATGGCATTCTTGCAAAGGTTCTCTGTGTACAGGTCACCAAAATTGCGCTGCAGAAGGAACTTCGACTTAACTTTGGGTGGATGTATATCATAGGAAAGATAGATGAGATCATGAAAAGAGAAGGCATCAGCAGGAAATCGGCCAAATTTTCTAACAAAATCGGAAGAAGAAACGAGTATGAGATCAAGAAGTGAAGGTGTAGTATTAGAGCAATGGAAGAGAGTGAAGGTTACAAGAATAGACTATAGATAGAAACCGGGATGAACGAGAGACTTGCTTTATTAAACAAGTGTTGAAATCCCCCATCAGAATTGTATGAGGGTAGGAAGAAGAAAAATGCGAAGAGGAAAAAATACCAGGGTAAGGACAATAGTACACACCAAGCAACCGTTTAATATTATTTAGCACCAACTCGATAAGAAGATGTTCACCGGCGTTAGACGGTGGTGGTTGGGGTGACATATCTATTATAGTGAAAGGGATATAGTCGCATAAATATATGGCAACTCGACCACCACCACACCAGCTACGGTCATTTCTTATGAGATGGAAGCCAGGTAAGGAAAAATTAGAAGATGGAAGACAAGGTTTTAACCAAGTTTCCGAAACAAGTAACGCGTGAATGTTTTTAAAATGAAAAGTGGCCAGCATACCTGTGAAGTGAGCCGGAATACTCTGGGCATTTATATGAACAGTATGAAAATTTTTGGGTACATCAGAAAGTTGGGCAGCTAGATTATTTGAAAGAGACTTAGAATCAGTGAATCTGTCATCTCCACCATTGGCCGAGTAAAAATTGTCAGAATCAATATCAATATCTGACTCATATTTTATCTCGTAATGCCATGTCATTGAATTTCACCAGTATAAGACGAGGTTTTCGAGGGCCGGTAGGCCGTCTCATTCTGTAGCAACGCTTGATATCACTGCAGGAACAATCATTGAGGTTTAAACGAGATTGCAACACTTTAGCTATGACGGAAGTTGTATTTTCTTTCGGTGATTCTAAGATGCCTTGGAAGAGAAGGGTTTTTTTGCGGCTTCGCATCTGTAGCAGATCAACATCACGAGCAAGCAATTCAACTTGCTTGTATAAGCTGCTTAATGACTGCATCACAAACATTTTAAAAGCACTATACTCTGCGGCTATAGTACGAGTATAAGTGCTAGTTTAGGAGCCGGATGACTTCTGCAAATCGGCTTCAAAATTAGTCATTCGTTTCTGGAACATGTCCATTAAATCTGACAAAATGTTTTTTGGTGAAGTCTCCATAATGCAGGAATGTGATTTAGATCAGTACCGATATTGTGATCAAAATGTGGCACCAAAGTTTGGTACACCGTATTTGTTGTTATTATTAAGTAACAACACTCACTGGTAGGTAAGTTGCATTAATATTGATTATAAGTCATTAAAACTTTTCAATAACTGAGTAATTTTAATTTAAATCTAAATAAAAACGAGCACAAAAACTTTTAAATGTTTTTCTTCTCGTTTTTATTTAGATTCATAATTGATTGTATGTGTTCTTACGCGTATCTCCGTCATTTATGAATTAATCTCAAACATTTTTTTTCATATTATAGAATATTCATAGCTACAACATTTGTATGTTTGATTTGTTTTTTAAATAAAAATAACCAAATTTAAGAATGTTTGCACATATCTCTGCAACTTATGAACTGATATGTAGAAATGTTATTTTTTTTTATCTATACTTCCATAACGGTCCCAAAAAAATTATCAAACCGGATAAGTAGTTTGTTTTTAAAATTAAAATAACGGAGAAGATATGTCTCGAAAGTACACTTTTAAAGCGTTTGTAGTCGGGTTTTGTAAGTTTCTCTTTTAACTTATAAAATTACAAAGTGACTCTTTTTAATTTAAATATTTAGATGACAATCTCTATGAAAGTAAGTGTTAATAAACTTCAACTAATAACCCACTTATTACCGCTGATATCAAAATTGTAAATTATATTATTATTGTCAATATATACGTTAAAATAGATATGAATGAGGGTGATCGTTTCTAACTAATTATAGGTTCAATCTACATGTTGATTATACAAAATTTAATCAAATATTGTTTGATTACAATATAATACAGAATGTATTATTTGATCAAAATATATTGCCTATTTGATTAGATGTTGATGGTGACATTCATGTATGTTAGTCTTTGTAAAGGACTCGAGACACGAGAATTACATTATTTCGCACCACTATTGATAGAAAAATGTCTTATTCTCACTTTTTCTATCGATTCCCCTATAAGCCTACGAGTGAATGATATGAAATGAAAGAGAAAAATAAGTAGGTGCGAGGTACATGGTGATGCCATTCCCTTGTGACTTTTTGTTCTCTTTATTGGCGGATTTTATGCCACTAGGCATTATCTCCTAGTCTACCCTGAAAGTAGAGATGATGAATGGTAGGTGCATTAATTAAATATTTATTATAATAACTAACTGTACTACTTGTCTTAAAACAGATACAAGTACGATAATAATATACAAAATTAATAAAACAAAAAAAATAAAACTATAAATTAGAAAAAACCTAATGTATTAATATAAAATAATACATTTATAAAAAATAGAAATAGTAAATATATGGAAATGACAGTCATTCCGTTACTTCCCTATAGGTTACTTAGATTCCGTTGAATAAAACTCCCGCACTAAATGTTTAAAAATGTCTATAGGGAAAAAATTACAGAGCTGTATTGCCCGTACAGTGAAAGTGTTACCAATGAAATTAGTTTTGTGATTCGCAATTGAAATGTTTAAATTATTTGAACTGACTTATAGGATCCTCACAAAGATATTAATTGTATGTTTATTTTACTAAATTTAATCTCTCACTATTTGTAGTATTATAGCTGTACGTTTACGTCAAAAAAAGTAAAATAATACAGTGTACACTTTCGAGCATACGAAATCTTTTAACGTTTTTACGTTTAATCTTGACATTTTAGATTACTAATCCATCACGAAATATGTGTCTGCAGCATCAAGTGATGATCTTTATATTCTGCTGCAGCTGATGGTTTTTGTTTTCATACATTTATTGATTTAAACAAATACCTTGTTAATTTACATCCGGCGTACTATTATTTTATTTTACATGCTTTTATAAATTAATGCGAGAAGCCGATGCATAGTTGTCCCTCTGCGAAGCTACTGGCAACTTATAATTTTTTAACAACTCCGCAACCTTTAAAACCCATACCTACCTTGATGCGTCAGCTGACGCTTGATTTACTTATTAGTCACTCAAGATTTACCAATAAAAAAGGATGGCAATCGACTGGTCTAAATCTCTATCTAAAATAACTTAACTCTTTATACTCGTAAATATAAACTTACGTTTTTTTTTAATATCAACAAATTTTCAACTGTTATATTATTTTACACAAAGAGTTTCGATTAATTTTTGATATCTTCTTAATTCACGAAATTTCTAGTATGAAGGTTAAAAAAGATTTAATTTTCCAACCATGTGGAATACTAACGTAAAACTACTTGTGTAACTATATAACTATGATGCTTGAAAAAGGAATGGTTAATAAGAGAAGTTTGAAATACGTCAAATAAAAGCGGCCGAGGCTCAAGTTGTTTTTCATTATTAAAGTGAATGACATTCAAATATTTTCAATCTAGTTTTTGTTTTGTTGTTGTCGTTTGTACTAAAACGTATATTTTTTCCCTTGCCCATATACACGCGCAATGGAGAATCGCGAGCGCGTTGCCAACCTTGGGAATTGGACTAAATAGATTTATTGTATAGGATGGGGCAAGGTTTGAGGATTTGGAAAGGAATGAGTGGCCATCCGGCATTCACAAATGTTATGCATACTTTGTCGCATGCGGACTTTATTAAAGGCGGTGGTACTTCCTCTGGCATAAGAAGTGCAGCAAAAGTTACCAGTAACAATTGCATGAGAACCAAAAGAAGTTTATTTTGTTAACTATTAACTGATTTAGGTAAGCGTGTAACAATGTTTATTAGAATTTTATATTTGCAATCAGCATTCATTTAAAAATAACAAGTGTTGTTGTTTGTTTGTTATTATGTTTTTTGTACGTTTTTAATCCTTTATTCTTTATTGTACACAAAATTGACAGAAAAAAAACAGATAAATATAAAATAGATGTACAAAGGCGGGCTTGACCCTAGAAAGAGTTCTCTTCCAGCAAACCTTGAACAGATGTCAAGAGAGTTTCATCAAGAGAATTCTTCATAAATTAACGGGAATATCTACATAATAAATGTATGATATTCATTTTCAGTTTGCGTATGTAAAACTATGTATGAGTGTATCTTTGCCAGTTTAGTTAATTATTACCAACGACGGACTTAGAGGTTTTTCTAATCTCAATTGCCGTACTTCTCTTGAATATTTATTAAAAAAACTGCATTAAACGTCACTAAGTATTAATTTAATTGGAGTCCGTTGGATATGAATGAAATTACAAGACGTTCGTAAAACATTGTTTTATTACTTCATTATTATGAACAGTTATCTAATCTTACAATAAAATATAATTATGTTTACATTTCCCTACATAAAAGAATTGCCACCAGAAAATCAATATAGACATAAAATGAATAATACTCTATATATGCTGTATAATAACTATAATAAATCACTAATTAAACTGTGTCAATAATAATAAACAAAAATGTTTATTAATTGACTTTAATGATATTGTAAATTATAAGACATGTAATTTGACATATGATAGCTTCAAGGTATTAAAATTTAATAATAAACAATTAGCTGCTATGCTATATAACTATATTTTTTTAAACTTGGCCAAGTGTTTAGCTGAACAGACCTATGGTTTTATTAAGCAGAAAAAACTTGTGACATTTATTAATTTGGAATCTGTTCCAAGTAATTTTAATTACATAAAAGGGCATTTATTAACTTACACAAGAAATCATTTATAAATAACAATTGTAATAATATCAAACATTGTCGAAGCCTGGCGTATCAAAACATTCAAGGCATGTTCAGTAAATACCTCGAAATTGAGTTATTTATAAATAATAACAATATTGATACATTATGAGTTACCGAACATTGGTTATCCCAACATCAATTTACATTGAACTTTGAATGTCACCAGGTTATTAATCTGTTCAGTAAAGAAAAAGCGATTCGCGTGGCCCTTTAATAAATATTAACAACAATTTAAAATGT
>JAOCPS010844315.1:0-10006 GCA_025505425.1 Graphium colonna
AATTAATATTCAAGCTGACGGTATGCAGGATTAACAAGTAACACCAGGACATCAAACACCTCAGTCCTACCCGTGACTATGAACGCTGTAAAGGGTTCGAAACGTCTGGTGATAAATTTATAAATAAACCGCGGTTAAATCCGTAAAGCTGTATTATTTAAAAATGTCTAATATTCGCGAAGTCTCAAAAACAAAATATTTTTATAATTAAAATTAAAATATATTTTTTAATGAAAATTAAAAAAGATGCACAAAACTATCATCCAATATAAGAAATTGTCGAAATTTTACTCCTCTTAAGATATACAAAAATATACATAGACATATAATTTATTTTGACAAAAAAATATAGTACTCGAGTATTAACCAAAAATAACAATAATAAAAACATAATTGGTGCATTAAAACAATAGCAATGAAAAAAAAACAAAAACAAATAACAGAAAACATGTTCTTGTAAGAAGATAGGAAGCACGCGTCTGGAATGAAACCAAGCTTTGCTGATAGTTCAAAAGATATTCACAGCCACGTCTGTATTTTCTGGTCTGGTATTAATGTAAAGCTGTAAATCATCGGCACAAATTTGTAAGTTACAATACTTTATATTATTTACTACATCTGCAGTGTACACCATGAACAAAATAGGTCCTAGGATCGAAGCCTGCGGTAAATACATATCCACATACAAATTTCTACTGTATATTTCCGATTTAAATAAAAAGAACATTCGATGAAACGAGCTCTTTCATTTAATGAAATACCCATGTAAATTGATTTACATGAATAAAATTTAGCGTTTACTAACGAGTCAATTCTTTTAAGTAAAATTTAAATGCTAAATTTATAAATAGTAAAATGTTACTATTAAACGGGGACCGTGCAAACCTGATAATTACGTATCTTGCCGCCAACATAATGACTTAATGTAGCCTTGGAATAAAATATGAATTTTTTTGAGCTATTTACGGTTTCTGCTTCGGAAAGTATGTAAAAGGGAAGGTAAATATGGTTCGCAATACTGACTTTTCGTTACTGCCATTGTTAGGCTGGGCAATTTTATAGCCATATACAAATGACATATACACACACACATATCGAAGTTGTAGTAAAGAATTTGGTCGATATATCTGCTTAGATATTATGTCAATCGCGTGTAAAAACAGCAAGGTAGTATGTACAATAGGTATGTACGACCGTTGAATAAAAAATCAGTATAAAAAGCAATATCAAGCATAATATTGGCACATTAGAAACTTTTAATGCGACGGGATAAGCCCACGTGGTAATTTGACTACATCAAGCGGTTACAAAACTAAGCGGAGGCGGGTCCGATTAAGCCAATTTGATTAAGAAATTGGAATTGATTGAGTGAAGCTTAGCGTGACGGCGTGACGCGGCGTTGTTACCGTGACAGCGTGACGTGGTGTTGTTGTCGTGAATGGTTTTTGACTGCGTGACATTAAACGTGCCCGACGATGGTCTAATTTTCACACCAGTTTAAATGACCATTATTTTGAATATATATTGTATAATTTATCAAGACGTGTTTAAAAGAAAATGGGAGCCAAGAGACGTCTGTTATCTAATGGCGTGTCACAATTCATAAAGAAGATTATGTAATATTGCTATATACTGACGTTGGAGGAAATGCTACAGGCTGATACTTTGGAATTACTGTAATGACCTAGCCTCTTTATTTATGAACACGCCATACATAACAATGAATGAAAATATTAATAAAATGCGAAATTAAGAACAAAGAATCAGTTAAAATAGTATATATGTAACAATTATATTGTTGCATACAGGATATGTCTTTACATTATGGATTAAATATGTCTCAAAGATCTTAATCACTTTATTATATTGCGAATATTAAATTAAGCAATTAACCTGTATGAGAAAAAATTTATAGAAAATTGTAAAACTGTCTTCAAAAGCCCCAGAAGTGAAATCTGGAGATATATTTTTAACAGATTTTTTTTTAATTTAACTAGAAATATGTAAGTTTATGCATGTGAATGCATACTATTTCAGGCAAGCTTAGTGTAGTTCCGGAGTTATCGTAAAAATGACGGCGAGATAACTGATGTTTGGCTCTATAACGGCTTTCAAGTATTGAGCAAAGACAATGCCCTCCGACGGCACGCTCAACCCAGCTTATCATTTTAGGTTTTTTTAAAGTGTTATGATAACGAAATTAAATTTAACATGAAGAAATATCCACTCTAAAAACTTTATTTTATGCTGACGTTTGTGTGGAGCGATGGTACTCCTCAGGACGAGTATGACCATAGAAATGCAGCAAGAGCCCTGTGAAGGATGTTATGATCTATCACCTCGGTTGTCATAATCATTAAAATATGGAGGTGTGAATTAATAAAATTGTAAAAGCGAATTTGGAGATCGCAACATGAAACTATATGAAACGTTTAAAACTGCCTGAATTTACTTACGACTAATATTATCGTATAAAATATTAAAAAAAAATATATATATTTAAATATTTGCACAGAAATAAAGCTTTTGTATAAAAAAAAATTATCTATATCTGTGTGAGAATTGGCTTAAAGGAATATAATGAGGAAAAATCTTAACTATGTGGATTTTGGATTAATACTGATTGAAAGGAGACATGAGTGAAGCAAAAAAAATTAAATGTTTTTTTATAGATTGATCATGTTGTTCTTTCTTAATAAATACAAAAATCTCATTACTTATTTTAACCGTTTTTACAACACTTTTCATTGTAAACCAGTCTTAGAAGTTATAGCGTAATGTTATATAGCTTTAAGCCTTTCTTGATAAATAGATTATGCACACTAAAAGAAGTTTTCAATTCGTACTAGTAGTACGTACTCCAAACGTAACCAAATAAGCAAACTCTTCTGTTTAATAATATAAATATTTATGAAGGATTTATAGGAGACATGTTTTTCGGTGGATGGTATTTTGGTGTTCCTAACATTATCTTTGGTGAAGGTTATTAAGTTTAAATTTTAAAATTGTTTGCCCCATAGTTAAAAAAACTGTTTCTAAATCAATTCAAAGAGACGTATAAGTTTCGTAGTAGTCCGTTTACACAGTTTGACGGTTGATACTGCTCGAACGGAAATAATAAGTTTGTTTATTTATTTCAGCTTTATTATTAAAATAAAGCGACAGGTAGAAGCAGATTTAAGGCATTTCATCATTATCTGCTGGTTTTAATAATCTGTAAATGAGGAAAATATACCTACCAATGATTTATAGAAACGTAACAGTAATAGAAAACTCCGTTATTGTATTGTATCTGTAAAACATTGGTGGTCCAACTTCTTGGGTTGCGCATCGAACCACATACGACACACAACTGTTTCTTGCACCCTAGATGCCTCAAATACGTCGGAGTAACCTCGGTGAAAGAGCAGCCCCAAATCGCAAAAATGTGTCAATTTTCTGACAGACGGTCATTCCGAAAATTATCTTGGCTGCATAAGGGCGCCAAAATTGCCAGTCAAAAAGGCCCCGCCAAAAATTGCCAAATCCGCGCTGCGTAGAACTCCCGGTCATATAAGTAACCCCAATAAATACTGTAATCGCTTAACATTCGACGCAGGAGTACAATCTGGTTAAAAAAGTAATTAACGAACCGGCCGCCTCACGGCCAAAAAAGGTGCAGGCACCTGCCACAGCTTAGATTGTCAGATGAAGCTCTACAAGAATTGATCTAGGTGCATAAAAGTTCAATTACATATAAAACGGAAATACCCGCGTCGCTGCGCTTGCGTGTATAGCGCAGAAAATTAATATATCGTGCTTGCAGCTAGACGCGCGATGGCAACATGTTCAATTCATCATAAGCACTATACAAAACAATGGGGTCACTGATGTTTGCATCGGTGAAGGCCTCATTAACAATAGTGCCGTATTTAAGACTTTCGTTAACTGAATAAATCCGAATAGCTCGATGGAATAAACAAAGTCGCCACTACTGGTAACATGTATTTCTGTGCCACTATGGTCACTGGCCTGTGACACTGATATTAGCGACCCTATAGTATTTTTACAGTTATTAAAGGTAGCGACCCTTATATAAAATGATATAAAATATGCAATTATGACAGATTATGCCGCAAGCCTCAACTGTCGTATCATGCGCTACGTTACCTTATCTTGTGAGGGAATGGTCTGAAGGTATGTAAGAGTCGTGGCTACAGTTGGAGCAGCTTTCATGATGATTGGAATGGAATTTGTTTAGAAGTAAGACGGACGCATGCAGTATTTGCAGAAGACGGTGAAAAGGAGCATGTATCAAAACAGGAGTGGGGTTAATGCGTGTTCTGTATCTAGGGTAGTATCTATATTTAAGTAGAGGTAAAGTAATAACCAGGAAAACGTCCTACAATGGAGGATCACCTTAAACCCGTCATATGTCCAGCTGCAAGGGGCAGGTGGCTGCGGAACTACCATGCATTTATATTAGATGGTCACCTAGATTATAATGATCACCTCAAAGTTGCCGTCGGCGCTGTGGACAATAAGAGACAGATGAGCAGGGCAGTGAAATTTCAACGTCCAGTTAACGAACTTAAGAACGGAAACCGTCTCATCGACCTAACTTCAGTGCGCATGTTTCATTTGGCCTCTTGCCATAACGATGACGATTACAAGATTGTCTCAGTATCTACAAAAGTTTTGTATGTGTTTATGTTGCTATAAAATTGCGTACTTGTATTGTGGGTTATTTTAAAAATTACCTTCGGGACAATAGAGTATACAATGTTTTTTCTGAAATATATGCTACTGGTACGGTTTGTAGAGATTAAGTTTTGTACGTGAATTTGACCTGGATCCGTAATGTTAATAATATACTAAATTATCATCAAGCATACCCATATAATATTAAATTATTATATGGGTATGCTTTACTTCACTTGTGGTAATGGTATGCTTCAATGAGTGGCAGTAAGAAATGCAGACGTCACAAATTAGTAATAAATTTCCAGTTCAAAATTCCAGCTATTTTTCAAAGTCTGCTTGAAGACGGTGGACGGGAAAAAATTAAAAATTACCTTTCACTAGGTATTATACACAAAACACAGAATATAATACACAAGACATGCAACTACACACTCCACATACACGCACACACACACGCACACATAAACACACACACACACACACACACACACACACACACACATGTATATATATGTGTGTGTGTTTATCGAAGGGGTGAGTGGGCATTCATCAGTACTCTACTGTTCGTTCATCGTTGATCGCTGTGCGTTTAGTTTGTATAATTACATAGATGCACACAATGATCACAAAATATGGTCACACGGGCAAGATGTATGTTGTATGTATGAAGGATTGCGTTTGGAACGCGGTGAATTCAGAAAGTGATTGACAGCACACCCGTTGAAATTGAAGTCTCTCCTCTGCGTCCCAAACAAAAGTTAAACTGTCCCGGTGACAGCCCTGCCTTTTACACATTGACATTAAAAATTGTACAATCTACCAGCCTACAGTGTCTGTGAATTGAATCGATTGTAATGTGAATCGACTTTCAATGTTCGTTTTATTTTAAGTCAAAATTCTACTTGTATGGTTCGGTGGGAGCCCGACACATGGCGTTGTACGGTTCGTTCGTTGCAGTTCTGCAACGCGTTGTAGAGTTTTTCTATGTTAATGACTATCGGCGAATATTCTCTTTAATTTGTACTAAAAAAATCAAACATGCCATTACACGATCAGGTTTCCCCAGTAACGTGCGGTGAATTGGAGAATATTATCAAAAAATTACGACCGCGTAAAGCCCCCGGCTCTAATGGCGTCACCAATAAGGTGACTAAACTCCTACCCACTGCCATCATCCAACTATTGGTCGTAATATACAACGCGGCAACAACCGAAGGCTTTTTTCCCACAGAGAGGAAGAATATAGAGGTTATAGGGTTCCTCAAACCCTCCAAACCTGCCCCCAACCCCACTTCATATCGTCCGATTAGTGTCCTAAAAACCTTCGGGAAAATTTATGAAAGACTAATCTTAGCCAGCCTACGAAGTTTCATGGACTCTCGAGGGCTTCCCATTCCCGAACAATTCGGCTTCAGAGCCAAACATTCATGCACTCATCAAGTGCACCGCATCACGGAGCACATATTAGCCAAAAGGCAAAGGGGTTACCGGACAGGAGAGCTCTTTATTGATGTCGTGAAAACGTTCGACAAAGTCTGGCATAACTGGCTCGTATACAAGTTGTATGATCTCGGTATGTCCGATCGTTTCGTATGTATAATACGAGACTTCCTTAGTAACTGAACCTTCCGCTACCGTGTAGAGGAAGTATGCTTGACTCCTCGCACTATCCAGGCAGGAGTCCCCCAAGGTTCGGCCCCCGGACCTTCTCTATACACCAACGACATACCGCGTATCCCTGGTGTAGAGTTAGCACTTTTTTAAAAACGACCTCTATACATTAGGTCATGACCCTGTTGCAATTCTCAAACATCTACAAACCGCTGCTAGCACCCTTGGTGAATAGTTTCGGAAATGGCGTATTGAAATAAATCCATCCAAAAGCAGAAGAGCGAGTAAACTCCCATCAGTCACCCTGATGTATAGTCAAATTCCATGGGTAGACACAACCAAATATCGGGGTGTTGACCTTGATTCTAAACTCACCTTCGCCCCGCATATAACTCGGGTTTGAATACGGGCGGCCTAAGTACTAGGCCGTCTATATCCCTTACTCAATGCGAAGTCAAAAATGTTACTTCAGAATAAGGTGACAATTTATAAGGCGGTAGTTCGCTCCATAATAACTTATGCATGCCCGGTGTTTGCACAAAAAAATCAGCGACAGATAGACTGACTTCAGGTTACACAAAATCGGTTCATGCGTAGAACCATGGGAGCACCCTGGTTCCTGCGCAATATAGACATATTTACACATCGATCTCGAGCTTTCCACTATCGCTCAAGTTCTGAAGTTAGCAACGCCCCACTATTTCAAAACCACCGTGAAACACCTCCTTAAGGTACCTCCACCTATAGACCCATACCGTTAGGCACGTTTAGATGACATGAAAATTGTAAACTGCGACACGCGTTAGACTTTCCGGATGATGAGACGACTCTCGCAATAGTCAAACATAAAGAGCGTCACAAAAAACAAAGAGTTAGCTGCGCTCGCCAGCGAGTGCTGCGAAATACTTATACTAGATACCGCCATGTGCATGGCAGGTTCAGTCCCGAGTCTTCCGCCACCGCTTCTTCTCCCAGCGGTAACGCATCCCGACACGGTAGCAAAGTTAGATGTAGCTGTCTCCGTATAAATGAATATGGATGAATATGGCAACCAACCGAGCCAAGGTTCGTTAGCCCTCTCGGGCACCCTCGAGTCTGAATGCTAAACGTCTTTTGAGTGCCAGCCCAAGCCAAGGTGCCCTCTCGGGGGCTCTTGAGCCTAAGCACTCCATAAAGCGTCCACCGACGCGACCTAAGAGCTCACCGGCTTCCTAATCCGGTCACGCACGTAGAGTGGCGGCCCTAGCCGATGTTCCCTTAGGGTTCCCTCAAGCTAGCTACTCATTAACGAGGTTTAGGCGCACTAAAAGCCGGCCACCTCAAGTCCGTCGGATCTGCAAAGGCCACAGACAAAAATAAACTTTAAATTGAGAGGTGTTTTTACACATACCGATGTATGTTCGATAGTCCGTTTAGCTCTCAGTTCAAAACCTGTTAACAAAAAGTTTGAATTTGATGCAACTTGGTACGGTATGCCATATAAAAATGGACAATATCCTTTCAACCCTAGACAATACCCTTTCAAACCACTATGGTTTCAATGCTAAATGGACAATTTTATGCAATAATTTATATAATCAAGCCTAAAAACTTTGCAAATGTATTTGATTCAAAGTGTTGTTTTTAAATACATTTAATAACTTTCACTGTGCTTTTAAGAGTTATATTATAGTATTTTTTTTAATATTTTCACTACATATGAATGTTTTGCTTTGATTTGTTTTTCAGCAGCAGTTGAATTTTGTTTGTGTTGCGTGCAATCAAATTACATCTGTATGCGTCGAATCTTTCTAATAAATGACAAATTTATTGTTTTGTCCTCTCACAAATTATTCGTACATAACAAAATTCAAAACAGTTCTACATTTTGCATTATTGGATTCGTGTCATTTAAAAAAGATGTATAAAATAGAATTTAATTTTGATAATATTTACAAATAGAATATTTTGCTTGTTTTATATACATACTTATTTACTTATCACACAACAGTAAGACTATCCAAACTATAATTATCAAATAAAAAATAAGAACGCTGGCTACATTCCCTTGCTAAATGGTTTCGCGAGTAGCTCTTAAAAAATTTATTGGTCCATGGACCCCACGGACCTAACGTCTCTATAAACTGTGATATCTATATTATTGAACCTACAAACCTAAAAGAATATTATCTGATAATAATTAAAAAGTACGTATTCAAATTCTGTAGCATTATTTAAAGTCTGTTAACGACATGCAAAACAAGAGAAAATTCTAAAACTTCGCAGCTCCCGGCGGGCCCCACCCTAGGCCCGACTTCCGGTTATCGCCTGGAGCACAAGAAGTACCAGGCGATGCACCGGCCCCCAAAACAGCAAGAAAAAAAAGACGGATGGCAGCAATCCCTGCGGGGAGAGGGTCCACGGTAAAAGGTTTCCATCCTGGACCCGGAGATGGTCAAGGAGACGGCCATCGTTGAGAGGTGGGTCTCCAACGACACGACGAGCGGCCTGGACAAAGACGTAAGGTGTGATTGGCTTGCTGGAACCCTGACTCGCGTTTGCGACGCGGCGTAGCGGGGCGCAGTTCCAGCCCTCAAGCGGGCGTATTGGTGGAGGCCCCACTTGGCCGAACTGCGTATGGCTTGTCTGGTATCTCGGCGAAGGTACGCCCTCTGCTGAAGAAGAAGAAGCGGGAGGGACCTCAACCAGGAGGATGCACTGCTCACGTACGAGGCCGCCCGTGCGGCAGCGCCAGCGGACCTCAAGGTAGTGAGAGCGGAAATATGTGGGACTATTTGCCTCAATCTACGACGACTCGAAATGAAACAACTCACGTGAGCCATTAGACGGGAAATGGAACAAGAGTGGGACACAAGATAGAAGGAGGAACAGAACTCCGTCCATTCTCTCCGGGCATGCCAGGATGACTAAGAGCAACCAGAGCTGTCCCATACTGTGTGATCTCACAGCTCCTGACTGGCCATGACTGTATCAAGAGAAGGCTGCACGGAATGTATCTAGTTAGCGACAGTATGTGTACTTGTGGACTGGATGAGGAGGATAAGCACCATGTGCTCTGAGTATGTCCGCTATATAAAGACATACGCAAAAGTTTATTTAATGGTGTGACCCGTGAATAACTTAAACCATCGTAATACGAGGATCGCAATTCCTTGGCCAAGAATGACGGCGAATTTCGAAGATTCGCAATCTAATGGCATTGCTAGCGTACTTTAGATGACCATGCGGCAATCAAGAGTGAGTAGCTCATAAACGTATCGTCAGCCCCTGAATGGGGAAAGTTATAAATAGGGACAAGGAAATAGATGCAAATAATATGTAGAGAGTCAAGAAAGATCACGGGAAGGTTGTGGGTTGGCCATAAAGACCGCGAAGAAAGAGTCTTGGCAGGAGTGGCTCAAGAGCCTGGACCGGGATCCGAGGAGGCGCCCATATAAGTTCGTAAGCCAAAGGCTCCAACCGTAGGCTCACCCACTTATGACCCAAATGGTCAACGTGCTCTTTTCGGCGAGAAAGTAGTGGGTACCGCCAAGGATGGCGTCAACGGGTCATGAAGGACCAGCCGCGCTGGGCGAGGGAATTCCGCCTGTGTCCGTGGCCGAACTGGAAGCTGCGGTTCTAAAGCTTAGGCTGAAGATCCGCGCCCCGGGCCCGGACGGCGTCCGTGGGCATATCTTCACCCATGTCTTGCTGGTTCTGGAGGAGAAGACTG
>JAOCPS010844335.1:0-10005 GCA_025505425.1 Graphium colonna
AATTATTATCTACCTTAATTACAGTTAAAATTGTCAATACATTCATTATATAAATAATGACAGTTGACTAGGATATTTATGACCAGGCAAAATAATATTAAGTTATCACTCATTAATGTTAAGAAATTGTATATTTGTCATACAAAATTGTTTTAATATGGAAACTAATAAATTTAGAACTAAAATAAAAATATATACATTTTGTTCCAGATGGTAATAGCAGTTGAAGAAACTTGTCTTATTGAGTAATATCAGTTTGATTATTCCATATTTTTATTTCTAATATTACAGCTTTCAATTATAAGAATCTTATAATTCCTTTTTATTCAATTGTGCCCAATATAAAATGGTGTTTAAATAGATAATTTAAATTTTGTTTTTGTGTATAGAATTGATGTAAGTTTTCAGAAGTGTAAATGTTAAGAAGCAACAAAGAGCAATGCGTACAAAATTAGTTTGTACTTTTTATTGTGGCACGGTTTATAAATTAGTGAATATAACACATTTTATTTCTATTATACATTTAATTTGTAGATTAAGTGCAAGACTTGGTGACTTTTAAAACTAGTTCTTGTAATATATTACATTATGTATATTATATTAAAAAAAAATAAAAGTAACAAAATGTGGGAACAATGTTTTATTAAAAAAAACTGTAGTTTTGTATTATTTTCAATAGTTTTATTTATTTGCCAGGCAAAAGTAAGTATTTTTAGGGCGCGTTTCTACTTAAGTCAGAGAGTAAGAACAGGGAATGGGTACAATGGAAATGGGAATACAAGTATTAAAAATATTATGTAGGAAAAGATTGGAGATAACATGTACACAGTAAAATTGTAATTGGTTTATAACATCTTAATAACTCCGGTTAAAAGGCACCCTAAATGACATGTTTTTTCTCAAATTTAACATGTATTTGAGACTCATGTTTTATTATACACTATAACTAGATTGTTAACCTAAAATACGAAATCTTATTTCGTTAGTTTAAAAAACCAATAAAAAAACTCAAAATTACTATTATTTCAAATAAAAAAGCAACTTTTTATTAAGACCTGATGTCCATAAATTTTACAAGCATTATAAAATAAAAAAAAACTGCTTAATAAATCTTGCTAGATTAAGCCAATAGATTTGATCAGATTTTTACTATTCAGTTGTCAAGCCTTGATCTATAACCCAAAAATATAAATGCAAACCAACACCTTTTTTAAACAATCATTTTAATAAACAAAATTAAAGTTTCGTTCATTTAGATTATTTTCAACAAAAAGAACTGATTGCGTGGGTATGACGTTTTCATTTTGTGAATACATATTACTTGAATTTGTCCATTTATCTATGTCATCTTTAAGATATGTTGGTTGAGCCATATCATCACCAAGGCCTTTGAGAGCTATGATAGCATCTTCTTGTCCTTGTACTGCAGCCAACCGAAGCAACCTTTTTGCAGTTGCAGTATCACGGGTAAGACCGCCCCTTCCTTGTCCATAGTAAATCCCCAAGTTATATAAAGCACCTGGATGTTGTTGAGCAGCAGCTAAGCGATATAACTCCATTGCCTATAATACAAAAAATTATGTGAGAATTTAAATCAAAAGGTATATTTTACAGGATTACTAAAACTTATTTTATTTAGTTCAGTTAATAGTATCGAAGCTTAAAACAAAAAATTTACAAGTATCAATTTTTTTGGGAACAATACAGTAGTTAAGTAGGATCATCTAACCTTATAAAAGATTTAGGTTAGTACTAGTATTAGGCTTTTAATTTATTGAGGCAGTGAATATTAGACATGGAAATATATGTTTAAATTTCTTCTATTATTTTTTAAATACTGGTATTACAATGATCAATTCTAATTGGTTAAATTAAAAGCAGGAAACAAAATAAACTACAGGAATACTACATCACTTGAACATGACAAATACATTATTTGAAACTACCAGAGTATAAATAAATCACTTCTCCGTAAATTTAGTTTTAATACTAAGTATTATTTATTGGTATAGTGTATTATTTTACAATGTTCTGAGTTGCTCTCGAAGCTCTTACCATTTTTTCATCAATGACTACTCCCATGCCTGTTTCATAACACAATCCCAAATTAAACAATGCTGGTGCATGATTACGATTTGCAGCAGATCTAAAAATAATTTCAATTAGCAATTATTTACCTTGATTGGTAAAAAACAAGTATATAGGTAAAAGTTGTCAAGCAAGCAGATGGTATACTTGATATAAGTGATTACCAATGCTCATAGACTCCTACTACACCCTAAGAGATGCAGGGCAATCTTGAATAAAATATATCATGGAGGGAATTTGGAAATGAGAAATTTAAAATGGCAAGTGTTGTAAGGGTTACTGGTGAGTTGTTTTCAATACTGTGGGATAATTATTTGTGAGAATCATATATGAAAAATTTAAATAAAAATTAATTTACTACCAAATAAACATAATCAAAAGTTATGTAATAAATGTCACAATATTGGAAGATTGGGGAGTGCTCAGGGTCAGTGAGAGATCTGGCACTGCACCTTGCCATCACACTTCATTGATATATTGAAAAGTTTGGTTGAAAACTATGCCCCTAATTTTGTTACATATATATGATGGCAATTGAGTACACAGCACTCTCCTTTAATATTATTGGTGACACACCAATCACCCTATACAAAAATGTTGAGCACACCACTTAACATAAAAATTAGTAACAATAACCAATCAGCTATTTCTATTCTGATCTAACTACAGTTCTAACATATGGTACAACTTGATGTAACATTAAGGCTAAGCATGCTAAATTTTAGATTCTTATGCAAAATGCTTTATAAAATTTTAATTCATGATACGATCCATCATCATTATAATATAACAAAAATATTATAAAGATACAAGTATGTTTTTGTTACTCAATAACACAAAAACGTATTAAAAATTGGAACAATTCAAAAAATTTAAAGGTTTGTCTTATGATACTTGAATAAAATTTTAGAATGAATACTTACAAACTATAGTATTCCAGTATTGGCCAAATGTTTTCACATTTTCAACCGATTACATAAGTTTAAACAAATGATAATAATCATCAATCAATTATATGTAAAGATGTTTAAATACTAATCTGTATTTAAATGTTTTTGCATATTATTTACATACATATATTCTATTTTCCTAAATAATTTCCAGCCAAACCATATGTGCCAAATGCCAGGATGGCATATAGATTAAAAGATTTGAATGTCTGCTATGATTTGATCCTTTAACCTAAAATCTTACCTTAATATGTTCTACACAGCCATCAGTATTAAAATACCCTAGTTACTGTCTCGAATAAATGGTAATCAAAACCCTCATCTAATTTTAATTTAATCGACAAATAATATATCTTGAGCTACACAATATACTTCAATAATTGTAAATATTAGTTTTACCTTAACAAATTAAGACCATCCTGGTGTTGTCCATTTTCAATGGCAGCTAAACCAAGTCTATTCTCTATAGAATTCAATACTTCACCCAAATCATTATCAGAGGAGTTTGATGAACTATTGCCATCACTACTAGATGCAACTTTATCCTTAACTCCATTTTGTTCATTTGATATCAATTGTAAATGAAAAGGAATACTTGCTATTGCTTTTTCAATTGTCTGACTTGAGTTCACAGAAGTTGCACTTTTACTAATAAATTCAATATATGGATGGAGTGTAGAAAACAAACAGTTGGTTGGCAGACATCTCTTTTGCTTATCCTTGCATCTATACTTATGTTTTAGATGTATAAGCTGACTGGTATACCATCCAACAACCAATGCACTACTCTGTAAAGAATGTACCAAAAAATATTTGGTGAACTAGGTGGTTTTATAACTAAAATATGTTTGTTTGCATTTAATTGTGTAATTTTTAAGAAAATATGTAATCATAGGAATGTGACATTTCTATTACATATATACAATTAAGTTAAAAATAACATTATTTACCCATGATATGGCATTTATCCAAGATCGATTCAGATCTTCAAAGTTCCATTTTTTGCTGTTAGTATCATTGTCATTGTAAAATGATTTCCAACATTTACGTGAACTAAGCCAACAGCTGGGTGTCCCTGAATGTTTATTCTGATCTTCTGAAAGGCTGTTGCCTGCCGAATTTACGACCCCTGTAGAACTTCGTTTATCAAAGTGATTGACGCTCTTCTCTAAAGCATCTCGGATACGACGAGTTACATATTTCCACATGTTTAATGTAAGGAAATTACTTAACTTTAATTAAAATTCCATTTTGTTATAGCCATATGGAATTTTCAACTTTATTTCAGAAAAATTGTTTTGGAATTGGGCAAGTTACAAATAACCATAGACTACACAAATAAACTGTAGATAGAATTCTACTTGGGCACTGTACTGTATTTTTGTAACAGTTTACGAACTACGCAGAAATTGAACCAATGTCGAGCTCGACTCCAGGCACATTTTGAAATGGCGTAGCGTTGCACGACGTCGTGGATATTTGGCACTTTCTTGCTTTTTTCCACCTAATAAACTTTTATAATTTAAAAACTTTTCGTACAACATAAATATAGCACTCGTATACATAAAAAAATGTATACCTGTGCTTCAAATAGCTGCAAACATTGCGATAAAGGTCCATAATGTTTCGGCATCATATAAAATGTAACGAGTGGATTATTCAATAATTAAATATATATATAAAAAATATATAATATTAATACATGAAACAAAAACTTTCAAAATATTTTAAGATAATTGAACTGTCGGAGGCAAATAATATTTAGCATTTTTATAATTTATATAAAGGAGGAATACAAACATTATACAAGCAAAATATGTCAAGCGATTTTAACATGAAGCTTAAAGAAAAAACGGGGAATAATCTTACGATCGTTACTGACTAGATGGCCCGGACGTTTTCCTTAGAAAATGAAATGCGATCTTAAATGTATACTAGGTAAAATTTGCCCCATATTAACTAATAAATTAATTACTAATTATTCAAATGTGATTACGTTTGTTTTTTGTTACTCGTTTTTATGATAAAAGCTTTTATTTGCATACTGACCATAGTATGAAGATTAATAAATTCTTGAAAATTCAAATGCCATCAAATTTGTTACTTTTCTGTCATATATTATCTATTCGGAATTGTTTGAAGTCAGCCTCGCACCTTATTATTTTATGATTTTCTAGAAAATCACTTACAAAGCTTTTTACCTCAAATTCATCTAAAATGTAAAATGATATTATCACTGCCAAATATACAATTTTTCACATTTGTTGCATCAGTCAATTAAATTGACAATATTGTTTTCTTACAAGAAAACATTAATACAGCGTATTGTATACTCTTTATATCACTATTAAAAATAAATTAGTGAACATATACTAACTTGGATATTTACTACACTGATATATAAGTCTAATAAGATGTTTAGCTAGAGATTTGAACAAAGTCTTTCCTTTTATTTTGCCTCTGATATAAAATGGAGTCAATATTCTGACTACCCATGGAGCAATACGTTCTTTGCAACTTATTATAAAGTCTTGAGATTCGTCCAAAGGCGACATGACACCTTCATCATCACTATCATCACCAAATAAATCAATCAATAACTCTTTTATCTGTAAATTAGACAAGTATTATCATTACATTTGTATTTAATTTTAATTAAACAAAAATACCTATAAAATTTACCCTAGCAAGCTTAGCTCTATTGCAATCTCTTAACTGATCCAACAATTCAAAGAGTTTTGATTTTAGGAAATATTCTTCACACAACCATTTACTAGAATGACTTCTTCTGTTTTTCTGATTAATGGCCTTAGTTACATTGCTTTCATTTGGGATCATCAGTTGTCCAGCTAATGATGCAATGTGCTCGTCAATAGATTGCTGCTTGAAACTTTCTATAGCATTATTATTATCAGCAGTTATGTTAATGTTTTCTTTTTGCACACTATTTGTATTTCCTTCATGAAGTGAGGAATTAGGAGCACTACATAATGAATGCTCAAATAGATCATCATCATTGCAGTCTCCTTGAAACAACATTTCTAATTGTTGCATTAACATATCAGAGTCATGTGTGTCAACTGATAATTTTGGTAGGGGCTCTGAGGGTGATATTTTTGTTGTAATTTGTTCTTTACCTTCAACAAGCGACTTGGACAGGTGATTGGTTGTGTTTATACTACTTTGTATATATCCATCAATGCTGGTATTAATTGTGGTTGAAGGGACACAGTCGGTTCTGCAATCCTTGGGCGATACATAAATTTTACGCCTTTTTTTTCTTTGATTGCAAATACATTGGCAGGTGCAATCACTGGTTTTGCTTATTGAAGTTTGTATTTTTTTATCATTTTCTGGAGGTTTTCTTATGTAGTCATATAAGTTCCTGTAGAGTATTCCTTTTTTTGTATCATTTTTTAACTCTTTAATCTGAAATTTAATACAGTTATGACTTTTAAAATGTAAGTTATTCTTTAAATTCCAATGTTATTATACATACCACTGTAACAATATTATTTCTATAAAGCTGCGCTACCATGCAACTGCTGGCAGCAGTCATTTCTATATTTTTTGCGCATCTCCAAATAGCGCTTGGCAAACGTATATTTTTATTAGGCAGTCTTTGGTTATTTTCATAATTGAATGAGAGAAGTTTAATAATATATTCCATATAGTGTTTACGTACCTAGAACCAAAAGGAAATTCGGATTTTTATAGGACATAACACTTATATAAAGTAAAAATAAAATATTCTATTCACTTTAGATATAAGTAGGTGGGGTTCATGTTCTATGTCAGGAATAGGCATCATATTATCACATTCAAATAAGGTATCATTTTGGTCTTCTTGTAATGTTAAATCATTCATAGTGCTTTTTGTAAATATTTGCTAATTTCTATAAATTTTAGCGCCTTTAAAATATATTTCTAAATATTTGAACCATAGATAATGAACCAAATGGGTTATTCCGTAATGTGCTGCATGCGTTTATAGCACTACGAATTGTATTATGTACTACAATGTATACCAATCCTGTCAGCTTGAGGTTTTATTTATGTAAGTAATTCGTAGCGCTACCAATGCATGTATCATATAACGAAATGAACCTATGAAAACTGAGCGTATTTGAAATAAGCGTATGAAAGAAATATGTACCCACGACTCCTGATTTGGATCCAAAGTAAGTGCCTATAACACTAGAGCTCAGGGATAGCTAAGTAATTCATAATATTATGACCGATCAGAATATTATTATAATTTAAGTTCCGGCGAAAATATTGTGCCAATGCTAGGCATTGCTAAGGTCGAGCATGCACTCTGCTTAGCTTAAAGCTCCGTTATTTTGCGATATAGACAACAGAACCCTTTGCAATTTTTTATCTTGCTGTTTTCGCCGCAGTGGTCAGGAATTCAGTTTCGTAGAGCTGGCCGTACACATAAACATTTCGACTATACGTTTACTGTCAAAATACCGAATCCGTGAGATTGAAAGCTCTGTTTGCATATGCTCTGGCCGGCCGCGCACATGCTAAAATGTTGCGCGAACGCACACACACGAACATAGATCAAACAAAAAATGCCTGGCGTACGTCTTTAAGTGCCATGCATTAGCCCGGACGTTTGTGCCGTGCATTCGGGAGACCCGAATCGTGGAGAGCCTGATGACGTCAGCCCGAACCTGGGGTTTCCGTACATTTTGTTCGTTCGCTGCAATCGTAACGGGAGATTTGCATTCAAAAACAAACAAACGTCAATCCCCGGGTTACGATGGCTAAGATTGACTATAATATTCATCGTCTTCCGCGCAAGTGTCGTTTTACAAAAGCGTACTGTACTGATCATATATATTCTGAATGCAAAAAAACCATGCGTCTGCGCTATGTTCACGGAATTTCTGATCTGGATTCAGGATACGACCACCAACGCGAATTTCGAGTGTATGGCTGGCCTTGTCGAAATTGTCAATGTCAAAATGACCATGTCAATTTTAATAAAAATCTCTCGTTAATTTCTAATTTTCCGTAGCCGTACTTAACCTATTTCTTTCAATTTATAATTATTTAATAAATTAAAATTTAAGCTTGATTAAAAAGGAATTGTCAAATCATTACTGTATGATTTTAATATAAAACAGCTCCTGTTTAACCATTTTGTGGCATTCTTGAAATGGCTAGTGAAGAACATAAACAACTGTCAGAATATATTAAAGAAGTTCATGCTTCTTTGAGAAAATCATCTGCCAAAATTGGTGTTCAAAATGCTTGGCTCGAACACTGTAACAACAGAGATATTTTAAACACGTATGCAAAATGCATGGAACAATTAGCCACAGTACATTGGGATTCTAATTGTGTAAACAAGTCGAATACTGTTGTATCTCGTATTCAATGGTCTGCTGATTTCTGTTATAATTACTTTTGTAACAATAGCTATTTAAAATTCCGAGATAAAGAAATAAATATATCAAATAAAATTAATATTTCGTTGACAATATCAGACACATTTACATTGCCCATAAAACTACTGGATGTTGGGAGTTGTTATAATCCATTTAGAAAATATGACTTTCTGGAGGTGTTGGCAATTGATTTATGTCCAGCAAATGAATATGTTTATGAATGTGATTTCCTAGATGTTATATTAGGTGATAGTTTATTAACAACAAATAATAAAGTACAAAGACTACAATGGTGCAGCTATGATGTAGTTACATTTTGCTTTCTTCTTGAATACATACCAAATTCAGAATTAAGAATAAAAGCTTGTATGAAAGCTTATGATATATTGAAGCCAGAAGGTTTATTAATAATAAATACTCCAGATTCAAAACATGTAGGAGCAAATTCAAAATTAATGAAATGTTGGCGATATACTTTAGCCTGTATAGGTTTTTCAAGAATCAAGTATGAGAAACATAAACATATGCATTGTTTAGTTTTTAGAAAGTCTTTAGATATAGAAATAACAAAGAGGTGGATAATGTTATGTAAAGAACCATTCATGGAATTTAAATTGAATATACCACAAGATTTCCAAAATGATGATGAAGATACATCTGACCACTTTAATTCAGAAGATTTTGTTGATCCAGAGCATTTTGAAGAATTACCATTTAGTAATTGTTTTGATTCTATAAGTTAACAGTTACAACTATGTTAATAAATAAAGTAAATATTTATCACAAGTTATTTTATTTTTTACATGATATAATATGAATGGTAACAATTACTATCATCAACATAAAACTTTATGACAAAAATAAAGATAATGTTAATAATTAAACCTTTTTTTATTATTTTAACTTTAGTTATCTGTCATTGAAGCAATTTTAAAGAGAAATTAGTATTTCATGTAAGCTAACAATAAAAAAAAAATATATGTGAATTACTATACAATTATATTATAATTCTTTGCATTTACTATGTAAGTTAAATAAATAGCTAAATTTAAACAGTTTTATAATCTCCTCTAAGTTTATGCTGATTTGTGTTAAATGTAAATCAAAAATTATCACCATATGATTTGAAAATTTACTAAACCATTTTTTCAAATAGTTCTAATCTGAAACTCTATACAGTACTTTCTAGGAATAACTAATACAAACAAATTCAACATCTTGAGGGTTAACTAATATTGGTTAGTGAGTCAAAAATCAAAAGATAGAAATACATGGAAAGATATGGAGGATGCCTTTACTTCTGAAGAGGTCATTAATAAATTATAAAAAGATAGTATATAGAAAATATTTACAATAATAATTCATTATAGAATAATTGTACATGACATGTTATAATATGTTAACGTTTTTTTTTAAATTAAACAACTTTACGGATTTTATCAATGGTTATTTTTAAATTTTATCACCTGACGTTTCAAACCCTTTACAGTGTTCATGGTCACGGGTAGTACTGAGATGTTTGATGTCCTGGTGTCACTTGTCAATCCTGCATACCGTCAGCTTTAATA
>JAOCPS010844354.1:0-10004 GCA_025505425.1 Graphium colonna
ATAGCCTCACGAATCATCCTTGGCAGGAACCGGTGTTCTTTTGCGAGGATTTTTGGCCTATCAAATCTGTTGTAATGATTGCGTCCTTTCAGATTATGTTGACAAACTGGAGACTTATTTTGTCTATTGTTTTTTATTTCAGCTATGTGTTCCTTCACTCGGCTTTTTCTAGCTCTCTTCGTTTGTCCTATATAGGAGAGACCACATTCACCATCAAGCTTGTACACTCCTGGATCATGTAGATAGAAGCGCGCATCTATTAAAACATTTTATAAGCCGCTAAAGAAAATAAATCAATTTTTACCACCTGTCAAGTGCAACACCCCTCTACACTTTTTTTGAAACTAGACATATTATATTACTTCCACAGAAGTTATTTTCGTAAATATATACCTAGAAAATATTGTGATGAACGATGATTAAACTGGTTTTCAACTTTGTTATCAGAGACCTAGGATCAGTTTAATCACTTAAATAGCCTCCAACTAACAATCAATAATTTTTAGTATACGTTATGCTTAGGTAACTTTTTGTCACAGTAGATTTAATGATAATAGGATATGACAGGCGAACTGACTGAGACAAGACCTTGGTAAAACAATAGTATTTGTTTATAGTAAATAAGTTATATTTCCGAACCTCACAAAGGTATTTGTTTTAGATACATACGAAATACCATTTTCATGGGGTGGTTTCTCTCTTACAGGCCCGCTGGAAGAAATTTATTTCATACTGAAACTTTTTGCAAATTTATTTTGTATTTTTTTTCAACATGTGCATAAATAAATAAATAAAGCTTATTCGAATTATAAATCGCAGTTCCGAGCGAGTTTCGAAATTTTCATCCGTTAAAAAAATAAATAAATGGCATTATCACTAATATAAATGCCTGATAAAAACATTTCTTAATTAAGTTGCCTAAACAATGGTTCGAACGCTGTATTTAGGCAAGAAACTTTGTCTCTGAAAGAGATAAATAACTTGCGGTTGAATACAGTTCACTCCGCAACAATAGCTAAGTTCATTTGTACCTTTACGGTCTGGGACTCTTCCCCTGACCTGTTGTTTTTGTGCGAGTAATGTTCAATGTCCAGTTCATTCAGTAGGTTCATTAGGTTCATTATTGGATACACATATCCGTAAAAATTAAATTATTTTCTTAATTTCATTGTATATACCAATACCAGTTCTGTTTTTTTATAGACAAGGAGGCCAACGAGCAAGCGGTAAGTGATCACCGCGGCCCATGGACTCCTGCAACACCGGAAGTGTTACAATAGCGTTGCCGGCCTTTAAGGTAGGAAATTTGGCACACCAGTTAACTTAGTTATGCACTTATATCGAGATATAAAATTTTATTATTGTAAGGCTCCTAGAGCAACCGAATTATGATGTCTAAATTTGAGCAATGTATGATTTTCATGGGGGTGGTCGTCACCAGCATCGTTTTACCCTAGATTCTTTGCTCCTTCCATTTGACCGCATTCAACGTCGAGCTAATCGAATCGTCGACGATCAGGCTCTCTCCGATCGGCTTGATTCTTTGGCCCTGCGAAGAGATGGAGCATCTCTAAGCATACTATACCGCATTTACCACGGGGAGTGTTCAGAGGAGTTGTTCGGATTAATACCAGCTGCACAATTCAGTAATCATACAACGCGACAATCCATTAAATGCCATCAATACCACTTTTATGGTTGGCAGTTCAACCACAACCACAATGCGTTTTCATCGTTATTTTCTCCCACGCACGACATTCCTGTGGAACCAATTGTCGCTAGCGGTATTTCCGCACCGATACGACTTAGGGACCTTCAAAAAAAGAGCATATTCCTAACTTAAAGGCCGGCTACGCTCTTGTTACCCCTCCGGTGTTGCGGGAGTCCATGGGCGGCGGTGATCACTTACCACCAGGTGGCTGGCTCGTTTGCCTCTTTCTTTATATAAAAAAAATATATACTGTAACTGTCTCCATGTAACTATACTCGATTTAACAACAAACTCCCTAAAGCGTCAACATCACATGGCTTTGATTGATTTAGCTAGCCTTACGAACAATGATACATTCTTCCCTTTTAACGACAACTTTCTATAACGCCATAAAATTTACGGTCCTTTGAGCCTTGTTATATAGAGTTTACACTGTAATAAAATTTAAAATCATTTACGTAATTCCAGCCGTTTAGGTCAACTCAACATAGAATCTATATCAACGCGAGTAATGTCACGGATGAAATCTAGTTATTTATATCCTTTCTTATTCTACTTTTTCCTTCTTCTACTTTAACTAGCTCAGCGGTTTTAACCGCGTAATTTTTTTCCCGTTTTTGAAACATCTTTTTATTGATGCTCCGCTCTTTTTGGCTGTACCGTGATGTTATATAGCCTAAAGCTTTCCTCGATACATCACCCGTAATTCCTGAGATCGCATTCAAGAAACAAATAAACAATCTCTTCAGTTTTATAATATTGTTACAGTTAATATAGGTATAAGATAGCCGTATAAATTTTATGGGATTGCCTTTTTACAATAAATTTTATGGGTTAAATTAATACATCCGTCTGAGTCACCGCGCACTTTTGTTCCTTGTCGGTGCCATTTTTGGTCCCATTGTCATTCCTGCAAATGATTCTTCGTGGCGACCGTCACGTAACTGTCTAGCTTGGTGTGGCTTATGAAGACGTTTCATTCCTTTCATTAAAAAAATGGTATTTTCGTGGGTTTTTTTAAATAAGTTGTTAATTTTTAAAAAGCATATACGATAGAAGTTTTGTTAAATTAAATAGTATTTTGAGATAAGTTAAAGTATGGATATGTTTATTCACTGTTTCTACGAATGCAAATATTTTCCATTGTTTACTTGGTAAGGTTAAACATGAAAAGATCGACCTTATCCTCTCTTGCTCAAAAGTTATTATATTTAGAATTATACTGTGAGACCGTGAACTTCCGTCGACCTCGACGCCGCCTTTGACGATTCCGAACCTCCGAGTTACCGTGATGATGGTTCGTTTCTCGGAAAAGCGCGCAGAAATGGGTGCGAGTGGAAAATCTGCGCTTGAGGCAGCTGGAAGCGCTGCAGGGGCACGACGCGCGTGAAGTTGCGTCGCACGCGGCGCCCAGTCAGTGGCCGACCGCGAACCGAGCAGCTCGTGTTGTGCGTATCGCTAGTGCGTCAGTGCGTCGCCGCGGCGCTCGTCGCCAGTACCAGTGTTCACATGAGATGTTTGCGTTCCGTGCAGTGTTTCGCTTTTTGTGATCCAGTTCATAACAGTGTCTAAGGTGGATTCCGGACTCTACCAGGCCGTGGAGCACGCGCAGCGGCTTGAGCGCTCCCAGGCCATGTACGTCATGAATCTAGGTGAGCTCGCCCTCCTTCTTCGGATTCGGGATCTTTGTGCTTGTTTATCGGTGCCACATAAGCCCTCGGCCGGATCTAAAAAATGCCGTCACGCGGCAGGGGCCTAGTTTTTTGCATGTGATACAAAACACGTCACCTTTCTCTTTCACGTTCTCGTCATACCCCGATGGCGGGTCGAGTCCGCCCCGAAAACCCGATGTATAAACAACTTGTTCGATTCCATTCGAGTCTTATTCATAGTATATGCATATGTATGTTTTTATTACAGTTCACGTACAGCGTGTGGGCGTGTGTTGGTGTGTTTGCACTATCGGTGTTGCTATTTTTATCGCGCGCTTGTGTGCGTTCGCCGCACGAACGCTCTTTCTCTGTGTGCACATCGTATCCGTGTTCACTGTCTTATCATTTTCTTCGCCTGCTACCGACTCGAATCGCTTGCGCTCCTCGGTCACCGTTTAATAATACTCATCGGCAGCTTGTGCCGTATTTTTTCCGATCGACACTCGTCGTGAGTTGCGTTATCGGTGAAACTTTCCATTTCACGGTTGATAAACATTCCCCTCCTCCGAAAGCAGCGACAGTGCACTCGTATCGGTACCATTATGTCCCGCTGCCCATTCATATCCGCCAGTTGCGTGACGTGACGCAATTGCTCGCACCGAGCCATTAGGGAGAGCACTCGCTGACGTCACGGAAGTGGACGACCTTACACAACCGCACGCATGTCTACCAGGTGGAATCTTATGAATGGCCCCTCCGTTCCGTTTGAAGTGTTTACAACGGTCAAAAACAACTGGCTCAAGGCTGATGGTACCGCACACAAATATTTAGCGGACGACTACGAGTATCGTGGACAGGCCTCCAGATTGGACTATAGCAGTTTTTCACATAACGAACTCTTTTTATTCTTGTTGTCTCTTGCAATGCACAATCTGTACAAAATGACAATTATAAGAATTTACGAACGACAACTCTTTAACTTGGTTGGCTTATAAAAAGATTGCGCGATCTTTTTCCTTAGGTACATTTCATTTTGTATATAAAACAATATAGATTAGATTTCTCGGGTCGGTTTTATCCAAACCGGTTAAAAGTTCTAAAAAAGTAAATATCCCTATATCTTGAACAAACCTTCGAATTAGATTTACGAAATGCTGAATCAGAATACGTTTATTTTATGGAAATAATTATATATTATAATATACTGTTCCGTAACCTGGTTTCTCTCTTTTTACAAATGTTGAACAGATTAATACTTTTATCTGCAAGTATTCTCTACACCCCCATTTTCAGTAAAAGTGTGTTAAATGTGGTTACTGCAGTAAGAGAATATTATAATACATCTCTATACGGATATGATATTTTATTTTCACGATTGTGCTAAAGGTTCGTGTAAACGTTAAGATGTAAAATGACATGATCTGTAATGTTTAACCGTTACACTATTAATTAGCATGCAACGTGGCGAACCTAGATGCTATCCCTGCGCCACACCGAGCATTTGTTGCGCTCGCACCCGTATCGGCCAAGATAACTTGCGTGCCTTCCGATAACGAGTTCGTTTAGTTAACTGAACAGCATTGCGTCGAACGCTATCGACAATATTGCCTCCCCGAACAAATAATTAATTCTTGACGCGATCATTGATGTCGAACGCTTATGTAAATTCCATATATTCAAGCATAATGAGTTTGCTTTACCACTGTGTCTTTTATTAATAGAATATTTAAGTTGTTCCTTGGGTTAGTTTTGAATGCTTAAAATAGTTTGAGTTTTGAAGTAAGGTTAACATTACCATATCACTGTCATTTGAACTTTATGTAATAGATGTTGTTTATAGTTAAATGTTCTGTACGATTCTTTATTCGGGAAAGAACATCCTTAGCACTTTACAAAATAAATGCAAATTAGCCATTTTCGATACAAATAGTAAAAAGTGAGTTTCAATTAAATCGCTATGTAGGCAATAAATTGGAAATGAATATATTCATGACTTTTTATCAATATAACGATGGATAAATTAACATAACTTTTTTATAGTTTTTGTTATTTGTAATGTACATACTATTATTTTAAACGATATAAGGTTAATTGATTTTTAATTTCAATCAAACCATTTGTAATTATTATTTAATTAACCTTATAGAACTTAACTCACCTACAATTGTTTCAAGGTATTTTATTTATTTTGTGTCTGATATAAGTATTTAATTAGAAGACTTAAACGTAACAGGCTAAGGCTATCTGTTGCAGTTTTATGACCTTTTTTTGGAAATGTGGGATGAATTTGATAAATAAATTTAAAATATAGGGGACTATTCCAATGGCATTGGCCTTAAAAATTAGATTGCACGTGTGCATTACCCCGCTATGCGAATTTTAGTTATGGCAAACTAACACTCAACTATTTCTGCTCCTAATCTAATCCGGCTTAATATAATGGTAAATGCAACACTTGTAATTCCCATGGTTTCATGAGAGTCCATGAGTGGCGCTAATCATTTCTGATGGTAAATGCCGTATGATCGTTTACCACTTTCTGTATTTATCATAGATTAAAAAATTAAAGCATTGTTTTGAAATACTCCGGTCATACTTCTGACCTTTCGAGACTTGGACATATATCTTGTCTCGTATTCGCAAGTACAACTTTCTTCTCAACTTCCGTGATATGCGGTCGTGAAAGGAGCGCTAGGACGGTCGTCCCAATTGGAACTGGCTGCGGCGTTGCCGGTGGCCTCCGTTACTCGGAACCAGTCGGCCGACCTGGAATGCCGCAGGGCGCAGACGCGGCGGCGCTGGGCCCCGGTCGCCGACCCTATGCCGGAACTGCCAACAATGCGGCCAGGCATACTCCGTGGTGCGCCAATTCCGATCGTCTTCGCGATGTGGTCCAAAACGCATTCACTTGTATCCTATATGAGCGCTTTGTGGTGCGCTCATTTAGATCCTCTGCGGGATGTTGTGAAAGATAAATGAACTAGTTGCCTCTATGTGTTCTTCTTTCTTGTGCCCTCTGAATTCATCCGTGGCATATATAGTGGTGCGCCCATTCCGTTTCTCTGCGGGACGTGGGGGAAAGACGGAGACGGATAAACTTGTTGTATCTGTTCTTTTTCCATGTATCCTTTAAGTTGAAAAAGGAATATGTGGACTCATTCTAATATCGATTATAACGAAACATGAAATGAACACCTCGCTGTGTTATTTTTCCCCTTTTTTATTATTTGGTTTTCAAACTGAATGTTACATGTTATGCATTTTCCAAAAAAAAAAAAAATCACTGTAGCAACAGCGTTGTTTTAACAGTCTATGTTTTTCTTAACTTTTTGTGCAATACATGTACAGTGCCGTCTTTTTACACTCGAGGTTCGTAGTTATTCTTGTATCATTCTGAAAATTTCGTTAGGTAGTGGCGATAATGTCTTTGTAACTAGGTACAATCTGCAAACGTTAAGGTAACGAAAATAAGGTCAATGGCGTCCGCGAAGACAGCCTATCAATCGCTGAATAGTATCCAATATTGTATTTTTTGAACAAACGGAAATCAAATATAGGTATTCAAATAATGTGCATTTGGAAAATTATGTACTGAATGTAGATGCTATTATGAGTGAAGAATTGTTTGATGCTCTTTTCAAATAATCCTTCAGTATAGTAGTTTTAGATTATTTATTTAAAAAGAAGCAAAATACGAAGGTATAACTAATAGTTTATGGACCATATCGTCTATCTAAGTCCAATGCCTTTGCGCAAAAAAGTTTGAATAACGAACTCGACACGAGTATAACTGTGGTAAGAGCAATAGACAATATCACACCGGGTTATTTCGAGCGATCAGTGTCAGTGTTAGGTGTGGTGTGACTCAACCGTGCGCGAACAAAGAAAGCGGGCTGCGGAGGCTGTCCGCAAAGAGAGCAGCAAGGACGCGGGCGTCCTTCGCCGCGCGCGGACGGTCGCCGTCTAGACGCCGCGTTTTATTTCGGTCGCGGAACCGTCGCGCGTCATCCGCTGACGTAACGCGGAAAGAAAAACGCGCCGCGGCATGTCTCGCGCGCGGATGCACCAAATCGCCGTGCTGATTTTTTATGCGAAATCTCTTCAGTGCGAATATGGTTTTAGAATCGCCTCTTTGTGTTTTGTTCGTTCCTGAGACGACGTTGCCAGTACCACACACAAATGTCTGAAGTCTACGACATTTTCGTTATAGACGCTTTAGCTTGTTTGTCTTCACGCTTTAATGCGCTCTGCGAAAACAAGCTGAATGTATTGACGTAACTTTTCAAGGCCCATTTCATTAAGCTGAAATTCCTGCAGCTATTAGCAAAAATATTATTCAGATACGGTCGGTAGTTGCGGTTGCAAATTAACGGACCGTAACCAAAAAAACTATTTCTTTTTCAACCTCTGCCATGGTCAGGTGTTCATTAAAAAAATTGAGGTAATTTCATTATCATTTGGCATAACCAGGTGTTCGTGTGATCCGGCCGACAGCGTTTTTCGAGTCGCAATCCATTTTCGCAACATGCGGCCCTCGTTTTGGAGCATTTCGCTTATTTAGCAATATCGTTCGAGTGGCAGTGAATTTTCTACTTTATAATAACAACGAATACTCATTTTGTTGACGTCAATGCGGTTGAGGTAAGGTGGTCTCTGAAACAGTGGGTATTGCATTGGATGGATGTGGTATTGGGAACTGCCTGACTCATACAACGGTTTATTGAACTAGGCAGCGGAAAGATTTTCCTCTCGGTAATAACAAGTTCTTGTTTACCATAGTGGCCAAGCGAGAAGACCGTTTTACTGATGTTTTATTTGGTGACACTTTATTGTACAAGTTGGTAGAAACGGCGGGCTCAACACTATATGGATTTTATTTTCTTTTATCTTTAGAAAAGCGGCCCTAACGATAAGATCTACTCCTTGTGTAAAAAGAGCGGGTTAGTTAAGGTTTTTGATTCTCTTTATACTACGTATATCTATGATTTCTTTTTTGTGCGAAATTGGCATAGGAGGTTTACCTGATTGGAAACCGTCAGTCCGCGGTACTTCCCTAGGAGAGGCTTTGCGTACTGTATTCGTAATTTATATGTATATCATGTCGCAATGTCCAGTTGTCTGTTACTCGTATTTAGGCCGATTCACCGAAAAGGTTCATTACTTGCCTACGTTCAATTTAACCGCCGCGCGGTTTCTCGTCCTTATACCCAACCTTATTAGGAAAGTCGCTTATTTAACCGAATTACTGCGAAACAATGAAGTCTCATTTCTCATTTCTTGGAATTGCGTCGTCGTCGTTGTGTATGCTTTGACATTTCCGTTTGCTTTGATATCACCGTTTGCGGTGTCATGGTGACATTTGGTTTTGATTGACAACATTTTAGTACACCGCGTGTGTTGAAACTAACTCCCTCATATATGACTGTACCGGGATTTTTTTGATAAATTTCGTGTATATTTGAATCGGTCTCAGGTTGTTTTAGATTCATAATAGGATTGGTGAGTCGAAATCTATCGGCTTTGATGAGTTGTTTTATGAATTCAATATTGAATGTATAAATTAATTCAAAAATGAATTTTATACATTACTAGGCATCCTAAACCTGTTAATAGTAAGCAAGTAATCGTTTGGACAGGTCGCCTGCCGCCAAAAGGCATATAAATTAAAGTGTGTGTTCGCCTATAACATTTCTCTTTACGAACAGATTAAGATTTAGTAAAAAAAAATGTGATTAGAGTGAGTTCTACCACCACATAATCACATATTACCGATTTAGTAAAATTACGTATTGAACTTTTCCTTGGTTTCGTTTTATATTACATTAAATTTTTGAACGTACCTATCGTACGTACAAAAAATTAAAAATCGTATAGTGCGTACCTTTTCAGTATAAAAGTGAATTCTGAGCGTCTACATGTCGTCTCTCAGTCGGCGTGGGCAGCGTTGACTTGCGTCGGGTGTCGGGCGTCGGCGCCGTGGACCGCTTCCAACTCGGCGACAATTAGCGCGCCGTTTGATACTTCGCGGGTCTTATTTGATTCTTCTTCAACTTCTCTATTTTTCGCTTCATCCACGAATGTAGGTATGGGTCAGAGAAGTTATCCTTCAACTACTTTGTGATCCTAAACATTTTCGATTACAGCGTACTATCAGTCATTGATGTCATATTATTTGGTTTTATTTAGGACCGAAAGATCTTTGTCTTGTTCATGCTTCGTTTCATCTTTGTTGTGTTTAACAGCTGCTGTTGTAATCGATCTTGAACCTGTGGATCTTTAGAAGTAGTTCCAAGTGGCAAATTTGTTAACTTAATTATAATATTTAAGTATTATTAATAGTAGCAATATATCGTGGGACAGATAGAAAATTACTAACTCTAGATTTGTGGTACTTCAATTCAAGTAATGAATATAAAGTGTGATTCCTCTTACTTTTATTATTAAATTGATTTTCACGACTAGACTCTTGTACATAAGTGGACAAAATTTGACATGAGAACAGATAACTTACCTGCCAAGTAAAAATCATCCTCGGTTTTTTTACATTTTCAAAGAGTTACTTCTCCTTTTTTTTTTTTTTTATGGAAAGGAAGACAAACGAGCAGACGGTTCACCTGATGGTAAGTGATCCCGTCGCCCAT
>JAOCPS010844365.1:0-10004 GCA_025505425.1 Graphium colonna
CCCCCCCCCCCCCCCCCCCCCCCCCCCCCCCCCCCCCCCCCCCCCCCCCCCCCCACCTTACCGCTCAAAATCATTAACCGAGGCAAACTAAGCAAAAACTCTACGGCACCCCCTTGCTGTGGATCTCTGTTACATTCCAACTTAAATGTCGTCAATTACCATCTCGAGTAACCGACATATCCTATCTCGGTTACCCGGGGTACAAGCTTGAACACTCATTTGTACCCCGGGCTGGAGTGTGTGTGTTCGTCATAAAGGATCTGTTATCGATGTCTTGGTGGGCTTGAAGGTAGGGACTTGTCCACGTTATGACTACGCATTGATTGCGACGACCACCGTCGCGTATACGCGTGCCTGTACAGGTCCCATAGCGGTGATGCCGAAACAGACCGACTTATTGACCACGTCCAAATGGCTATGGATTCCGTGCTGCAGCAGATCCCCTCCGTAGAGATCGTGATTCTTGGTGATTTTAACGCTCACCATGCCGAATGGCTCGATTCACTTTCCACCGATCATGCGGGGAGATCTGTTCACGAGTTTGTAGTAGCATATGATCTGACTCAGACGATTACTCGCCTACGCGGATACCAGTCGTGTTGGATCATACACCTTCACTGTTGGACCTTCTGCTGACCACTCACCCAGATAATTATAAGATCTTCGTCGACGCTCCTCTAGGAACTTCCGACCATTGTTTTATCCGGAATGAGGTGCCTATCACGTGCCCATTGCTGTATGCAGGTCAGCACCGTGTATGGCACAACAGGTCAGCAGATTGGGATAGGATGCGGTCCTTTTTTGCATCCTACCGAGCCTCACTCTTTACTCTTCAGGCGTGGTGCCCTTATCTTGGAAAACTGTTCTAGTGCGCCCCATCCCAAAAAAAGCGATCGTTCAGATCCGTCCAACTACAGGCAGATCGTCATTACCTCCTTGTTCTTCAAAATTATGGAATCAATCATTTACACCCGACTCCTCGAGTACCTTGAAGATCACCAACTGATCAATGACTGACATTACGGATTTCTCAAAAATCGGTCAGCTGGTGATTTACTTGGGCACTTGACCCATCATGGACGGAAGCGATTGAGAGCATTTCTGCCCTTTTTTTTTCTTATTCCAACATGCTTCCTTCCATAGCCCTTTGTGTTGATATGTTGGTTTTGATTTTCCTGGTATTTACGCAGGTTTGCGAGCTGTATAATAGGCAATAAGATGCATGAGTCATATACAGTATTTTTCATGGCTGCGCTGTAATCGTCTTTGAAAATTTCTTTTAAAGACCAGAACTTCTTTCAGGCTATATTTGTTCTTCTAGTGACTTCTTCGTTACTGACTCTTGAGAATGATATCCGTTTTCCTAAATATATGTAGCTATCCAAAAATTTTTTATTGATGTTTATTGGTCTTTGACAGCAAAATAGCATGTTGTTAAGCCATTTAAAAAATCATTTCGGCGTTGAAAATGCTGTAGAGATCTCTGTACTAGTTAAAATTTATTTTATTAAATTTTTAGGTAATAGTTCTAATGAATTGTTATATGTATAATAATTTATCAAAATTTATTTCAAATCATAAAGTGGCATATAGCGTTTTTATTTTTCTGCAAAAATATTCTTACTGCTAAACGTTTTCAACCCTTAAGTCGCTAATTGGTACTAACTTTGCTTTCCTCTTATCTGCAAATATCAAATCTTCTAATATAAGAAAATATTTTACCATGTATCAATAGTAAAAATCATAGGTCTGATGGCATTTTATATGTTCTTAATTTCAATATGATATTATGCCAAGTAAACAAGAAGTAGGCCTAATTATTTATTTATTCTTTATTTTACACACAATATAACGTCAATAATTGGATAATACAAAACATGCATGCACTAAGGCGAGCATAACTTACAGTTATCTTCTAGCACACCTTTAACGACAGAACAAAAATAATCGGTAACAAGGGAGGTGTTCAAAACGTATGTCACTTAATTTTTAGCCATTTATTGCGATTCCTTTTTGTCCCCAATTTAGCAGTTTGTGTAATAAATTCGGTGAAGTTTTCTTTGCTATTTTATATTAATGCGTTCAGTTATTTTTGTTCTTTTGATTTATAAAGGTTATATTCTTTCACGGTCGGGTGTCAGCCCTGCGGTGACACCCGGGGCGTACCGCCACGCCACGTTAGCTGCGCCACTGCTATTAGACAGAAGTTTTTGAGCTGCAAATTTGCTTCTGCTCTTTTTCAGCCAACTTTTAAATGGAAGGAGGTCCTCAATTTGATTGTTTTTTTGTATGTTAGCGGATTTGTCCGCAATTCGTGAACTGAGTATCATTATTATTCATTTATACAGGTGATCCCATATAATTTTATGAGAATCAGTTCAATAGTTTCTTTTATATATCAAAATAACTAAAAAAATTGCTTCAAACATTCACATCTAAGGCTTTAAGTCGGTTTCGCCGTTTTCTGTGAAAATAATTGTCTGCATTTGGTTTCTTGAGGTGAGTCTTCTGTCAAGGTGGACTTCTAGGTATTTAACTTCTATGTATTTATTTCTAGTTGTTTCAAGTCTGGGTGTTTGTCCATGTGTGATATATGTTTGTTAATTGCCCAAGTATAATACAAGACGAAGATTTTATCATATGGGTAGCGTTTTTTTTAAATCAGACTTGGTTGTGCCGCCCGCTATTATCAAAAGTAAATGTTACTTGGGTTGATTTGGTTCTGCTTGGACTCTATTTCCATGTTTGTAACCTATTTTGCACGGCTCAGTATGAGACTTGTCAGATGTTTTCGTTTGGAGCCCTATTGCTTGCAAGACATGCGGTGTCATCAGCATCTGTTACTATTTCGGGTGTCTCAGTCAAGTCTGTCGTATAAATGGAAAATAAGGCTGAACCAAGGATGGATCTCTGCGGGCCTGTAGCCTTAATAGAACATAGTTAGAGTAGTTTTTACCAAATTGTACTAGGAAGCTTCTTGTTTCAGGTAGGATTTTAGTCACATAGAATGAGATAGGATCAAACATTCCTTACAAATCTGTGTAGCAAATCTTTTTCGAATACTCTTGGTAGAATAGATAAGCTTATAGGCCAATATACACTATATTAATAAGGTGATGTCCCAGGTTTTGCGATCAACAATATCTGTGAATTTGTCCACAGTTCTGTAGTGATTTACCCTTAGAATAGCGTTAAATGTGTGTTTGAATACAACGCGCAAGATTCGCGGCTGTCGCGCGCAGCTTTCGCAAGACACAAATTTCGTCGCGCGACTAGTCGAGACCTAGAGATGCTGCGCGGTAATAACGCGCGGCATATTCGAGCCGAGAAAGATTAAAGACAAGCACACACAATAGAAAAACGATCAATAAAACCGTTTGCGCACGGCAAACAAGCAAAGCGCGACCCGCCGCGCTTGGACGTGTTTGGACATACCTTAAGAATGCTACGGTCTTTTTAGGCAATCAATTTTACGTGTTATATCTTCTTAATATATATAAATTACATGTCACGTTTTTTCTCTGCGATGAACTCCTAGACTACTGAACCGATTTAAATTTAATTTTTTTTTTTCAAAAATTTCAAAATTCAAAATCTAGCCTCAACAAAGCGCGGAGTAGAAAAAAGGAAAATTTTGTCGATCGTTTTCAAATCGGACCTCTACTTCAAATCCCAATCCGGTGGATTTTTATAGCGGCAATAACGTATCCGCGTCAGTATTCGTGAATAATAATTTAATTGTTTTTAATAGTTTGCTGCAATATTATTTAACGTACTCGTATAATTTAGACCATTTTTTTCCACAGAAATGCGTGGATGGACCTGCTAATAGGTGTTTATGGGTCAAATCGTCATATTTTGACATTTGGAACTCGCTCGCTATGTAGTTAATCAGCCCCTAACTAGTCCCTAATGAGGTAGTGTCATAAAATTGGGCAGGTAAAAGAAACATTTGATAACCGTAACTTTTTATTTACATAATACCAAATCGGATGTGTGTGCGGATCCTGTTCGCATTTAAAATGTTACATGTCAATAGTTCCAAAAATGACTACTAGCTGGTCCCGCGGTTTCACTCCCCTAGAGTTCCCCTGTTCCTAAAACATTTTTAATCGACACTCCGCTTCTGTTGGTCATAGTGTGATGTTATATCTCGATAAATGGTTCTACCAACGCTATAAGAACTTTTCAATTCGGACCAATTGTAAAATTCTTTTAGTGTTGGCAGAACCTAAAAGAATTTTTCTTTGGAAAATATTTCTGAGATTACCTAGAAAAAAGTTTGAGATTATCGCGTTGAAACAAACAAATTCTTCAGTTTTATAATATTAGTATAGACTGTAGGTAGAAAGTATATTTTTTATTGAAATTTCTAGTTATTTCAGTCTACAGATTGAATACTAAATTAAAGAGGCGTTAATTGAAGATAGCCAAAATATGCCCAGCCCATATAACACTCGTATCTGTAATGAAACCCATCCATTGTAAAGTTGTAGGCGCAACGTATAAAATTATTGATTTTTCGCTGTGACACCGTGAAAGGGCCAGGGCGTTACACTCGCCCAAAGCTCAGCGACCTTGCCCCCGGGGCTCCGGTCGCGTCGGGGCTCGACGGAGGCGTCGACGGGCGTTTCGCCCACGGCGCACTTTCTATGCCCCTACCATGCAAAATTTACTAAGCTGCATGTTGTTTCTATGGTTATTGTCATACTGCGTTGGATGTAAATAATAATGCGTGTCATTTTTGTTTCTTTTTCAAGATATTCCGTCGATTGTATCAATTACACATTAATATATCTCAGACGCATAATGTAGCAATAAGATTTTGTCTTTCATTGTAATTTTAGGAATATTTATGGCTCGTATTAGAGAGAAAGAGTTCGCGGCGGTCAGTTGATTATTAATGGAAAATACATTTATCGTTCATTGTTTAATTTGTTTATAATGACTGAATAAAAGATCACAAATAAAAAGTAAAATGTACTAATGAAAATGAGAAATAATTAAATTTAATTAAGTACTTATTTAATTATTTACTTAATTAAGTAAGCGTATAAAATTTTAACTAAATCGACTTAAATATGAAAGCGGGTGAAAAAAATCCTGTGTGGGCGAACTATACGAATTTGTATACTATATACCCTGGCCTTTTTCCTTTTTTTTAGTCCAGTTACCTTTACAACTTATTCACATCTGTAGGAAAAATTTTTATGGTCGATGATGGTCTCGGAATTTCTTTTCTGTGCAGAGAGCAAGCAGTCTTTTTTATAGATATAAGATACGTCATAGCCCAGAGTTTAAGAAAAATTTCATGATAATCTGTTAATTAATTACAGCGTAAAAAAATAATGATTAATTTAATTTTGGATCTGCGTTAAAAGTGATGCTGGGCTTTCAAGTAAATATTCAATTGAGCTAGATATTTTCAATTCAACACAAATATGTAAGTTGAATTTAAAATAGTTCAAGTTATAACAAATAATCATGTTGTGTTGACCTTTATTCCTTAATGTTTTCAGAAGGTTTTTAATACTCACCTAACTACTTATTTAGTTATTGATATCCATTAATTATTGGATTTGCTGGACGAGAACTCTTGATAGGGTTAAGCTCCCCCTGGTTCATGCTTATTTGTATCTTTTCCATATGTTTATGTTTTATTGCGTGTGTACAATAAAGAATAAATAAATAAGGTTCTAACAACGCACACACACGCACGACAAATATTCTACAACGCTTCTGATTTCGACTACTATTAGATGTTTACTTCTAGTAGGTTCTCTCAGACAGCGTCTCGGTCGTAAACGCTGCGTCGTACAATTCCGGCTGTCCCGGGGCGGGATCGAACGCTGAGTCATCGGCCGGAGGTTATTCCCGTCCGAGCGCCGGCCGATGAACCATGCCACCTGTCCCTGGAACGCGTACCATCCTCATGCGCCTCATCTGGGTGCATTGTTTACGTCAGCTCTTTGTACTTTTACAGAGTTATGGGTGTCTTTGTATGCATCCAGTCGTATTCTAAGTCAGTTGTTGGGATGTTGGGATATATTTTGTCAAAGTGCTCTATAGGGTTTATGATGACACTTTTGGTGTAGTCGTCGTTTTCAACCGATATTGAAAATGAGGAGTATCTGAATTCAACCGTCTGTTGATTTCCAAAATTCCTTCTCTATTTGAAAGGGTACTTTACGAACGGTTACTACTTAGGCGTCCGAAGGTATTTCGATGTTTTTTGTGATGTTTATGTTTACTTGATTTGGGGAGGGGAGCGCTGGTGGGAGGTTAACAAATGTTAATTACTAAAAAGACGCGGAGAAAATCGTTGATTTTTTAATTATTCTATTTGTCAAGGTGTTGAATATATATCTATGATGATAGTGATGGTAGTATAGTCATCGATTTTATCGACCTCAAAAGGAACGTTCTCAACTTTCACACAATCTTTTGTTTTGTATGTTTTATTCTTTTTGTTACTTTTCACGATGCGTACTATGTGCTATTGTGATAACAAATTTATCTTTTTTCATTTCTAATGTTAAAACAACCGAAAAAGATAAGCTGTCCTAATATAATGATATATTGTAATATAATAATTCTCTTTATCGGTCATTAACATATTCAGTATTATTATGGAAGTTAAACAAACTTCTAGATTTGCCCCTTGGCTTATTAGTGTAAAATTTTGTGGTTGTTGAAATGGAGCTACGAATGTTTAGTGCTTAAATTTTAACCTATATTATGCTACTAGCCGGATCCCTGCGGTTGCAACATTTCCATTGATGCTCCGCTCCTATTGGTCATAGCGATAGATGCCATGTCATATATCAGTTCATTTAATTTCATTATTTCCTGAGATTATCGCGTTCAACCAAACAAACAAACAAACTCTTCAGCTTTGATATAGGGAAATGGTCACGAGTGCGAATACGGCTTGATTGCCCCCTCGATAGAGAGACAATGTCGCCTCCGAGCGAACTTCTTAAAAACGCCCTTACATACATGTGAATTTCAGTGGTATCTTGCGGGGAAATTCAATGGCAAACCGTCGCAGGTTGCTCAAATAATTTTTTCCTTTTCAAAAAATTATAGTATGTATTGTGTAAAAATTGGTCTTTGGATCAATGGGAATTCTACACATTTTTCCTCTATTCACTTTAAAAATGAATTAAAAAATATCAAAAAGCGCCTATCGGATAAGGACTTCCGTTGATGTAGTCGAGGGTCAAAATGAATATAAGTTAAATTCCAGATAATATGATAATGTGTCTCCGCTAATTCCTCCCAGGAAGTCACCAGGTCAAATCCGATAAATTCTGGATAGATGGCACCTGAAATTAGGCATGACTCGCTCATACTTCTTTGTTGTGCGCTTTGCACAAAGGGAATCAAATGCTCCGTTATATGTTGTAGATGTGCAAAGCGGAAGTTTCATATTAATTCCATTAACATACGAAATCGATACTAACATAGCCTTCATAATTTTTATCTTATATAGCTATGTTAGTATCAATTTCATCATATGCCTATGCTAACACTATAATGCTAAAAGGTTTAAGTTGAACCCGCTTATCTCAGGGCGTGCTAATCACATTTTTTTTATGAAAAGGAAGAGAAACGAGCCGACGGTTCACTTGATGGTAAGCGATCCTGCCGCCCATAAACACACGCAACATCTGAAGAGTCGCGAAAGCGTTGTGAACCTGGTAAATCTGATAGAAAAGGTTTATTTGTTAGGATGGGGCAGGAATTAAGAATTTAGAGGGGAAAGGTTTAGAAAAATTCGGACTTTGTAAAGAATCGAAAAGTTCTTTTGGTATTTCCTATTATCAAACTACGAAATTGCATAGAATAGGTTTATTGGATATGATTAAGAATTTAGAGTGAAAAGTAGTGGGAAAGGAAAAGAGTAGACATGGCCATCTGACAACCCCAAAATAATCGAAAAGTTCTTTTGGTATGGCATATCCCATTGTCAACCTACGAAATTGGATACAATAGGTTTATTGGATAGGATTAAGAAATTTTTAAATTAAACAACTTTACAGATTTATCGCTGTTTATTTTTAAATTTTATCACCCGACGTTTCGAACCCTTTACAGCGTTCATGGTCACGGGTAGGACGGAGGTGTTTAATGTCCTGGTGTCACTTGTTAATCCTGTATACCGTCAGCTTGAATATTAATTTTTAGTCCGATCTTCGCCGTACTCAAAATTAAAAAAAAAATAGTTCTTTTGGGATATCCCATTTATCGAGGAAGGCTTTAGGCTGTTTTTTTTTCGGAACCACCCCAAGGTCGTTCGGCATTAGGTCCGCTTCTGTGTCTTTGTTTTGTATGTGCAATAATTATAAATAATAAATAAACATGACGCTATGGCCAATAGGAGTGGAGATTCATCAATGAATAATTTCGCAAAAACGGGGAATATTTACTTGGGCGTAGCCGCGGGAAACAGCTGGTTACTACATAAATAGAGTAATGGTCATATATTCTAACAACAGGAAATACATAGGATACAATACATAGAGTGATACTAATACTAAATACACATGTGTGTTATTTACTTAGTTAAGTAACGTAGCAACAAATAAAGTGGTCGAGGAACACACACCTTCATGTTGCAACGGCACCACAGCAGAGGCGAGCTATAACTACAGTCGAGTGGTGTGTGTCCATCATCTATCCAAACCTTGATTCCTTGGTTGTAAACCAACTGCAAATAGGAGGAGATTCTCAATTCGGATGTTTCGGTTTTTTTTTTTTTATTGTTCGCTCTCATTTCCGCTGTTGGTGAACTTGTTTTAAACATTCTTTTTCAATCTGAAAAGATATGCTTACGAAATAGTCTCCATAAATTTTCTAAAAGAATGGGTTCAGTAGTTTGTTTATAAAATAAAGTAACGGAAAAAAACATGTCTCGAAAGTACACTTTGGAGTTTCAAATTCTATAAATTTCTATGAAAATGATTGCAGAGATTTTTTTGAGTAGGCTACATAGCCTACTCAAAAAAATTTTATTGATAGCTGGTAGAGTATAACATCTCATTTTTGCTGCACTTCTACGACCGCGCTCGCCCGGAGAAAGATCGCTCGCATTTTATAATGTCTGCATGAAATAAAGCATGCATGACTTTTGGGCATGTCGGATGGCCATGTCTACCCTTTTATTTTCCCACTCCAAATCCTGAATCCCGACCTCATCCTATGCAATAAACATATTATGTCCAATTTCCGAAGTCGACAATGCACTTGTGACTCTTCAGATGATGTGCGTGTCTATGGGCGACGGGATCACTTACCATCAGATCAACCGTCTGCTCGTTTGTCTTCCTTTCCATAAAAAAAAGTTGTATTGGTTATAAAAAAACCAATACGAATGAAAATGAACTGCGTTGCGCTGCTCTTGAGAATATCTGGGCCAATTGTGTCGCTTTGCGTCTTAAAATATTTAAACGACGTGCCGTTGTATGAGCTGACTGCGTTTGCCTCGGCGTAATTATTACGTGCCGGGAATATTTAATATACTTGTACTGTTTATTATGCTGTATTATTATGCGCCTCAACGCCCAATCAAATAACGCTAAGTAAGGCAGGTGAGCGATTAGGAGCCCATATGTTTCATTTTTACATATTCTCTTAATGGCAAGGAAGACAAACGAGCAGACAGACACACGCAACATCCAGAGAGTCGCGAGTGCGTTGCCAACCTGGGAAATTGGATATAATAGTTTTATTGGAAATACTGGTGGTGTAAAAGGAATGGGAAAAGTGAAGGGTAGACATAGCTATCCGGCATCCTCAAAAATCATACATACATTTTTACTGTAAAAATATGTTTTATCGGTGTCATAACCACCTGATTGCTAGTAATGTTTAGATTGTTTACTGTGCAAATAGTCTAATGATTAAGGATACGGGCACGGGAACACAAGATCGAAGGTTCAAATAGCGGCGCTCGTATAACTTTTCCTACCACAAGCCTAGAGCTTAGTTACAATTGTAAA
>JAOCPS010844376.1:0-19007 GCA_025505425.1 Graphium colonna
AACCGCGATAAAATCCGTAAAGTTGTTTAATTTAAAATTTCAAATATTCGCGTAAGTCTTAGAAATAATATTATTTTTTAATTTAATAAATATAATTACTTCATAAACCTTTAGTTACGATGTGCTCCCATTTATTTTTTTATAAGAATCAATTTAAATGGATTCTATTTTAAATCAAATTAACTGAAAAATTTGTTTCAAAAACGTCCACATCTAGGTCGAAAAAAAAATAATAGTAGCTTTTGTCAGAATAACTATTAGCTAGTCAGCGTATAAAATGTGCTATCATAAGACACATTTATACTCCATTAAATATTTTAACCAACTTCAAAAGAGGTGGAAGGTTCTCAATTCGGATGTTTCTTTGCTTTTTTTATGTATGTTCGCGCGTATCTCCGTCATTCGTGAATCGATTTTAAAAATTAGTTTTTCATCTGTATGGCATTCTTCCGAGATGTTTGTCGGAAAAATCACTTTAGTACTTTGTTTTTTTTTTTTTAAATAAATAACAACATTTATTTTATGTTTTTTTGCGCATATATCCGTCATTTATGAACCAATTTTAAAAAAAAATTATATATGATTAACTTCTAAAAAAAAATCCTATTAGATTTCCAAAAAAAATCGTTTGTTTGTTATCTAATTAAAAAAAATAGGAATGTTCGCACATATCTCCGCAGCTATGAAATGATTAAAAAAAAAAACATATTTTCATCTAATGTTCCACAATAGTAGGTTGTTTTTAAAATCAAAACAGAGATGTGTTTCGAAAGTACACTTTTAAGGCGTTTGTAGTCGGGTTTTGTAATTTTCTGTGAAAATGTTGTGACTAGCAAACTAGCAAATTATCTTCATATGTATACGAATTTATAATAAGTAAAAGAAAGGTGTTAAAAGGTTTTATTTTAGCAATGAAATCATATTTAGATGCGATGCCATCAACAGATGTAAAAAGACGCCGAGCGAGGCTTAGTCGAACACATTACAATTGACGTTATCTTAGTGCTGTATTTAGCGTAACAATAAAAAAAACATCGTTTTAAATAAATTTATTGAATACGAACTTATGGCTCACAACTTTCTGCAACAATATCCTCTTAGTAATAAGTCAAATTCATAGATTCCAGATCTGGCATAGATATTGATATTGCTTTGCTAGACATGTTTCTTTTGATTTTTCCTTGTGTCCTTGGATGTAGGATTAGAGACGACCTGAAGATTAGCAGGCCAACTTGACATCATAATCGAGTTGAAGGGATAAACATTTTTTCATCATGAGTTACACATAGTTTTGAACGACTATGGTTACTAAAAAACGTATATTTGGAATCCAAGATATTCTACTGTGTCGTAACGCGAGCTTATAAAATAAAAACCGGCCTAGAGCGTGTCGGGCACATGAAAGGGTTCCGTAGCCATTCGATGGTCCGTCCGACCGCTTGACAAAATAAATGCTGACAAATTTCATTTTGCGGTTGACTCCAAACGTTTTGTTAGGACGACTGTAAGTACATTAGTTTGTCGAGTTGTATAAAAATATCCATGTATGATACACAGTCCGCTGTAGATTTTGAACGTACTTAGAGGTATATATCACATTTTTTTTTTAAATTATTGTAATAGTATTTCAAAAGCTAAGCGAGAGGGGACGCTCTAATTTTAACTTTGTATTAAGATATCTTGGGCCAGGGGGGTTTAGTCCACATGGTTTCCAAGCGTTTATTGCATTATAAGACACCTTTCCAACGATACCCCACACGATGGGGTAAGTCAAAAAATGTTTTTTTCCTTGTATGGGAGGAGGGGTGAAAAAAAAATATTTTTACATAATTTTTAAAAACCAATATTTGGATCTTCAATATACATCTCTCCACAAATTTTTGTGGCAGTCGGCGCTAAAACGGTGGAGTACGAGCCCGGACGGACAGACGGATTATAAGGATTCCTAGTGGCATATGGAACCCTAAAAAGGAATGATTAACATCAACTGATTAACCCGTCACTATAATACGTGGAAGTGCTTCTGCTTAATGTGCTTTTCCATGGAGAGCTTAGAAGCAAAAGCCCTCGAGCACTGGCCACACGGATAGCCGTTCTCTGACTCCTTTTTCGTCCGATGAGCTTTCACGTTATGGTGGTACTTTTGAGAGCGAGTTTTGAAGGTCATGTGGCAAGTGGTGCACTCGTAAATCTCAGCGCCGGGCCTATAGTTGTGGAACTCCATGAGGTGACGTTTCCGCAGCTCCCAAGTACCAAAACGGGGCTTGTCCTTACAATGCCCACACATGTAAGGCAGAGCCGTGTGCTGGCTTTTAATGTGGACGTTCCGTTCCTCGAGAGTGGTGAACGTGGCGACACAGCGGCCGCAGTTGTACTTGTTGCCGTGGGGGACGCGCGCGTGCGATATCAGGGCCGTCTCCGTGACGAAGCCCTCGCCGCACGTGTCGCACACGAAGTTCTGGAAATGCTCAGCGGTGTGCCGCATGAGCGAGCCGAAATCCGAGAACTGAGTGCGACAGATGGCGCAATACCAACAGGAGCCGTCGTTCGCCTTGAACGGCAGCACACCCGGCTGTACATCTAAGTTGATCGGCTGCTTGTGGTCGTTCTTCAAGTGGATCATCAGCTCGTCGAGAGTGTCAATGCGCGTAAAGCAAAGCTTACACTGGAGGTCACTGATGTCTACTTTGAGAAACTCCTTTCGCGTTTTGCGACTAAACACCAACTGGACGTCGAAGTTAGCGTGACGGGTCGCCATATGGGTTCGTAAACCATTCAGATCATTCGACTGGACGCGACAAAAAACGCAACTGAAGTTCTGCCCCCATATGCGGAATGGACACGCTGTAGAGCACTGCAAGATGATCTCGGTATTGCTTCGGTACTTGAGAGCTTTACCGAAACGCGGTTTATACGTCGCCTTGTAGCATTTGAAGTGGCGCTCGTGCTGACGCCGCCCGTGTTCAGTCAGGAAGGTCGCTCCGCATTTGTCGCAGGTGAATATTTTGACGTGGCTGCGCACGTGGCCGTTGATCTGCGGGAACTCGGCAAAGGCCTTATCGCAGTCGAGGCACATCCAAAGGCCGGTGGGGCCCTGCCGGTACGGTAGCACGCCGAATGGCGCTTCAAAGTTAACCGATACGTTGTGGTCGCGGGATATGTGCAACATGAACGCGTCTACATTGGGAATGTTTTGTGAACAGAGATTGCATTTGAACAGGGTTATGTCGATCTTTAGGTCGTCTACAACTTTATAGAAAGCGCTATTGAAATCAGCGTTGGAATGGTCGCTCTTGATGTGGTCGCGTAGCGATGCCATCGTTTCGAACTCGTCGTGACAGTACGAGCAAATGATTCTGTTAAATCGCGTCTTAAAGGGAAAGGCAGTAGAGTACTTTAATAGCAAGACAGCGTTTTGCCGCATTGGGTTCTGGTTGACAGACCTTTCGAAAAGTCTCTTTTTGCGTTTACTCTCTTTCTTTAACCCGTCAATTTCCCTTCTGGACCCTAAAAACAGAAAAGAACTGTGTCATTATTTCGCTCTGGCAAATTCTGGTCTAGATGACGATTTATTTCTCTACGCCAAAAGTCGTATATCAGTTTATGGTTTCATACAAAATATTAGTCTCTGCGACAAGCTTTTTAATTTTCGAAAATCCTCGAAAATGTTTCGTTTCTTTATAGCTTGTTAGGTAATGCAACTTACTTTGTCCTTACAAATCTCGAACACAATGTCAATAATAGTTTTCTTGTCGTAATCGTCATAAAGAACTTTTTTTCTGATCTCTCGTAATGATGATAAATATAGTTTCGAAGTACCGCCAGGCAAGGCTTTATAAGATTATAAGAAACAATTGTTGCATAAAGCAAACATTGTTGCTTCCAAAACCTTCTTACAATCAGTAAGATTCCACAATAGTATTTAAATGAGCCAGAGAATACTATCCGATTAAACAACTACAATCATAATATCGTTAAAAGATATCCTATCTTTTTAAAATAATGATGTCACATATCAAAACTACGCCATCTCTGACAAGCCTATGCGTTCATTATTTTGCAACATATTAAAAGAATTAAAGAAAAACTTCATACATAAGAAAACAATTGTTGACATATTTATCCACATTGACAGATCTTCGGTTAATACAAAGGCAAGTCAAGAATGTCCAGTCGTCTGCAGTAATAGACGTACTTTCAGTCTAACGAAATTTGTTTTTTTTTTTATGGACAGGAAGACAAACGAGTAGACGGTTCACCCGATGGTGAGTGATCCCGTCACCCATAGACACACACAATATCTGGATAGTTACGAGTGAACCTAGGAAATTGGTAGAATAGGTTTGTTAGATAGGATGGGGTCGGAATTAAAGATGGAGGGGAAAGGAACGGGAAAAGAAAAGGGTAGACATGGCCATCCGGCATCCCCAAAAATCATGCATACTTTATTTTATGCAGACTTTAGATTTATATGTTTTTTGTAAAGGAAATTTATAGACCAAATAAGCAAATGACTAAACTAATAGTAAGAGATCACTGATCATGTTCAAGCATAGCTTTGGAATAAAAATTGGCTTTCGTTAAGATGGAATCTCAAAATGAATGCTGAGTATTTTTTTAATGTATGCAATTTATTTTTGTTAAGCGACATAACATCAAATTTAAATTGCTGAACTTTTACGTGTATTCTCAAGGTTGTCATTTTTTTTAATCTAGGCCTCAAAATGTATAAATATTCTTATCACTTGCAATAAGTATCCAAGAGTAATTAATATAACTTTTAATTGAACCAAAAAGTATAATTTATACCTAATTTATTATTATTAATTATAGAGGCAACACTTTTAATAATGGAAGTCAACATAACTGCACAAATCAAGAGCATATTCGTATTCATTTACAATCAGTTTGAATCAATTTCGGGATGGTGCGATTTCACGTGGCTCCTGAGGCTGACTTTCTGCGCGAACTGCTTGTCGCAAGCGGGGCAAGCAAAGCGCTTCTTCTCGCTGTGTATCCACATGTGCTGCGTCAGACTCTTCTTCCTTGTGAAAGGTTTCCTGCACACCTCGCACTCGAAACGCTTCTCCCCAGTATGGACCAGCATGTGATCCTCGAGCTGCTGCTTCGAGCCGCACTTTATGCCGCAACACGAGCAAGCGTAGCTCTCCTCCGTATGACACGTCCGATAGTGGTCGTAGAAGTTCCTCCTATGTTCGAACATGACCCCACATTCGGGGCACACATAGGTCGTTTTGGGGCGGCCGTGGGCTTCGACCAGATGCTTCTGCTTACACTCCCAGGACATGAAACGCTCGCCGCATTCCACGCAGCAGAACTGCCAGCAATTCTTAGACAGTTTCAGATGATCGCGTTTCATCTCTTGCGTGGGGAACTCCTTCCAGCATCTCCTGCATTGTGGCTTGAGCGCATGGCTGACCCTTATGTGGTACTTTAAGGCGTCGTTTGTCAAGTAACTCTTGCCGCAACACTCGCAAGTGTACTTCTGATAGTGCGAAGTCGTGTGTCGGCACAGTTTGTGTAAGGTGGGTAGTTTCAAGCCGCACAAGTAACAGATCCACTTGTCCGTGTCGATCTTATACGGTTGGAGGCCGATTTCGAAGTCTGTGTCTAGCTTAGCAGTTGGATGACAGCTTTTGATGTGTTCGACGATTTTGTCCAGGGTTTCGAAAGGTTGGGAGCACGGCCTGCATCTCAAGTTGGTGCAGTCAACCTTGAGGTACTCGTTGGAGGTCCCGCAATGCGCGAATGCCATAGACACGGGATAAGAACGGTGCTCGTCGTCCAAGTGGCGTCTGTACGTTGCCGGCTCGTCGTACTCTTCGCAGCAATAGACGCAGATCAACTGCTTGCCTCGGAGCCTGAACGGGTACAGGGTGGAGTACCGTAACACGACTTCGGCGTTCCGTTTTGCCTTCAGTTTGTTACTCACCAGAATTGTTTCTAGAAAAAGAAAAAACTCCGTGACTAGCGGACCTGGCTTCTGATATTTTTCACATTGATACAATCCTATTCATCAATTCGTTCGTCTGTCGCTCGAAGTATGTTAGTAATTAATAACAATTTTTTTGTTAATAGTAAATAAGTGACATTTTCCAAATCGGCAATTGGAGTTTTTTTAAATTTCGACCGCCTTAATAGTTCAATATTCTGGTATCAGTAGTTCAATATCTTTCTTCTTTCTATCTTTATGTTTGATTATAAATTTCAATAATAAATAATAAGTCAACAGTTTTAAGTAACGATCTAAAAAGAACGGGGCAATTTAATTTATATCAAATCAAAAGTAATATTTATTTATTAATGGACATATTGATAAAATTACATATCTTTTGGATACTCCTAGTTAACTATTATCTATTGTATTAGTTTTTGTAAGTTCTATTGTAAGCCTCACCTCAGAATGCTTTTTAACCCGCCTGCGCAACGAAAATGAAAATAATGTGATTATTAACTATGTCAATATTTTTATTTGTAAGTAGGATTAGGATTCTGAAATTCCTTACGTCAATCGAAAAATTGAGACAAAATCTTGACATGGACAATAAATAGGATTGCAGTGTTAACTCTATATGACGACACTAAAGGGGCTGTACATTTTATGGCGTTATAGAGTTGTCGTTAAATGGAGAGAGTAACATTGTATGGAAGGCAAGCTTAACCAAAGCCATGTGATGGCGACGCTTTAGGAAGTTTGTCGTTAAATCGAGTGACGTTACATGGAGTTTGCACTATATGTTATTGTGGAAAGATTATTATTTTCAGAGAACACGGTGAAAAGCACATCTTTCAAATAAAAAAAATGTTTTGAAAATCCGTTCATAACTTGCGGAGAACTCAACAAGCGTACCTACGAAAGAATTACACACACTCGAATTAAAGACTCACTTCTTTTGAAGGTCGATAAAAATAACGTAGACGACCGGTGGTAAGGTTTTGTCCTTTTTATATCAAGATACCGACCGATCGTAATTGGGTCCCCAATACTAATATTAAATCTGTAATAAGATACTTTCACCCTTAATTAGGCGCGCCTAAAAAGTTGTCATTTGAAGGGCCCATCATGTTGTACTCCGACATAACTTCAAATTTTTGGTAAATAGTCAGTGGCCGAGTCCACGAGAGCTAAATGTTTTATTCCATTTTTAGTGGTTCCACTGGGCATATATACAACACCACGAAATCGACCTGGAAAACCAGGTAATAGCTCATCAATTGTTACATTCCCGGACATACTATGATTGTCAAATATAATGATTCGATAACAAAATTAACGTACCCGCAATTTGGACTACGCTCACAGTCACCTGTGGTGCCGAGCACCCCAAACGCGCTCTCCGAGCTCAACCGTCTACCACGGAGCGCCGCTCGCAACTGAATCTAGCACGTTACCCTTATTTACGAAGGTACTTAAAAAATTCAAATTTCAAAATGGTTTCTTTAAAAAAAAACTTGTTTTGGGGTGTGTGACCCCACGCGACCAATTAATGGTTAACAATGGCATAATAGGCCTTCGATAGTGTTTAAGCAGACTAATATATATTTATATTAGATATTGTCTTAATATTTTTATAAATGTATCCAAAATGTATCGATCTAATTTAAATTACATCGATACTGAATAGCTCTTAAACCTATGACCAGAAAAACGAAACCTTCAAACGCCTTAGAAAGTGAACGTTCTCGAAACAAGTTTTTCAGTTATTTTGATATATGTAAATTAAAATTGAAAACAAATATTTTTTTAAACAAGCTTTTATAGGCGTATAGTAAGTACTCTTCAAGTCGAATCACACGAGCTCACACTCGATGGGTTTGCATCGTTTAGAGTTCCTCTGGCCACCTTCCAGCTTCAGCGTCCGATCAGCTCTAAGTCATCATAATATTGTAGGCATGGGCTGTTTCACTGTTTTTTCAATTATGAAAATGAGAACTCGCCTAAAACTTAAAAAAAACCTACATGCGAATTGAGAACTTCCTTTTTTGAACTCGATAAAAGTCCAAAACAACACAAGCTATTTATTATCCACCGCCAAAAAAGTAGTAAGCCCAACAAGGACTTGCTTCAGCGAACTCCAAATTTCAAATATTGGCCGTTATTCAAACATTATTTTTCAGTACGAGAATAAATCTGGAATGGTCTTGGATAGTCTGGAACACAATTTGACTATATTTGATTTTTGTCTAGAGCTTAAAGTGACTATTACACAACGGGTCAAACGCTCTACGGGCCTTAATTTTCCCCATAATCGACTATGGTGACGTATGCTACTTTGACCTGAACGCAGATCTCCTTAACAAACTAGACCGACTTCTGAATAACTGCATTCGATTCGTTTTCAATCTTCTAAATATGACCATATATCCTCTTTTCGATCACAACTTCAATGGTTGTCATTTGGCAGCGTCGCTCTTTAAGAACGTTAACGCTCTAAATCTACTATAACACTTATTTACTAGCGCATATTTTTCCTACATAGCATATTGACATGAACCCAAATTGTCCGGACATGCATGTATAAAATATATTTTACTATCCTATCGGCCATTTTTAACGTAAAGAAAAAAATATGATAATATTAATGTAATGATAAAAAGAGCAATGTTGTGTTTCTGTCATCCGGCTGAAAAATTGACAAAAATAAATGATAATTTTTAACGAACAAAATAATTGTCTGATGCGACGGGTTCAAATATAACTAAATACCAAAAAACAAAGTGGGGGGATTCGTTCTGGAGGTGTTCCAAGAGAAATGAGTGCAGTGCAATCATAACAGCGAGTGAATATGACTAAGTTCGTAACCGTCACTACATTCTTGCCAGCCCAATATGGGACAGATGTACAGAGAACATATTCTTAAAACGGTAAAACTTATGTGTTTAAAAACGTGGCCGGATTAAAAAAAAAATCTATAAAATATCCGTGATGGATATTGAAATTATTAAAATATTAAATATCCGTCTGTTATCCGTCCGTTGTTGTTTCATAAGAGTCAGTGCGAGAGAATCTACAACCTTAATAGAAGATTAAGGTGGTAGAGCATAACATCCCTTCACAGCTTTTGCTGCACTACTACGGCCGCGCTCGCCCGGGGAATTACCACCGCCCTTTATAAAGATGGCATAAAATAAAGTATGCACGACTTTTGGGGATGCCGGATGGCCATGTCTATCCTTTTCTTTTCCCACTCCTATACACTCCATATCCTTAATCCCGACCCCATCCTATCAAATAAACCTATTTTATCCAATTTCCAGGTTGACAACGCACTCGCAACTCTCCCGAAGTTGCGTGTGTCCATGGGCGACGGGATCATTTAACACCAGGTGAAACGTCGGCTCATTCGTCTTACCTTTCCATAAAAAAAAAGATACAGCCGTTAATTAACTAAAATAATAAAAAAAAGCCCCAAAATATTTTTTAAGAACTATAAAAGACATAAAAAGAGGGTCGAAACGAAGAAACGATTTTTTTAATACCGTAAAAATTCTTTTAAGGTTTCCGAGTGCAGTTTCTATTCATTTTTTTTTCTGTGTCGATTTTTTTTCTGGGACGATTAATGTAAAACACTTTATTATTTATGACACAATTTTGTCTTTTTATTTTTCATCTTGCCTGTACTTTCAGAAACAAAACACAACAGTGTGCGAAATGTGTTCTAGGTTTCTTCGGTACTAGTCAATTTGTGTTTTAGGAGAATTGAACGCTGGACCCGTTGAGCAGTGGTCGCTTCAAGCTCTAGACAAAAATCAAAAGTAGTCAAATTGTGGTACCAGACAGTACGAGATCAAGCCGAATAAAGTAGCTGATCTCAAAAATGTCACAGGCGTAGGTTGTTTCCGTCTTCGTCGATCGTGCGCCCGATCTCTTTTCGGTCGTATCTGAACAGAGTGCGCGTAGACTTGTGCACTATAATATCTCGTGTAGATTGCCCGCCGTGGCACTTTGTTTTGAATACAGTTTGGCGGTAAAAGGGAGAAAAGATGTCTCTATCAAGTCGTTTCGACACCCTTAACCCAAGATATATTTCCTTTCTACGTCTGTTCCCATCAGTTCGTATAAGAACCTAAACTTTTTAAGTCCTTTTTAAATTAAACAATGTTACGGATTTTATCGATGTTAATTTTTTCTAATTTTATCACCCGACTTTTCGAACCCTTTACAGCGTTCATGGTCACGAGCAGGACCATAAACGTAAAGTCGTTTAATTTAAAATAATTTAATATAATATTGGTTGCACCATTTGTAATTATTGTATAGTATTTTTTTTCAGCGAACGCCTTCGAAGTGATCTTTCGAAAATATATATTTGCAAATAACAAGATTATTTTCGCAGAAAATTTCAAAAAACGACATCAAATGCCCAAGTGTACTTTCGAAAACCTGTTTATATTTTCAGGATCGTTTCGGGTAAAAAAGGGTTCTGCAAAATTGGTTTATAAATGGCGGAGATACGCTCGAACATTCCTAAAAATATATAGAAACATCCAAATTAAGCGGTTTGAGTAGATTTATTTTAATATATAAAAATATCATATACAATCGATCACATGGGAGATTATGTGATCGATTTTTGGAATGTCAGTTAAAAATCAAACACTGACAATTCCATTTAAATGTTTATTCTTATAAAGTCGTACGTATTTAACGAAATTATTAGCCTTTATAACAACTCGAAACCTTAAACAGGCACGCTTGAGGAAAATATAGGAGATAACTTAACCATAACAGAAAAATAAACAAAATGATAATTCTCATAATTATTTAAACGAAGCTATTTCTATACGATATTTTACTTACCGGTGACATTGAAAATACTTTTTTAAAAAAGACGGCAAACGCATAAACATCGTTAAGTGGAAACCAACCCTTATAAACCTCGAAGGAAATCTTCTAAAATTTCACGATATAAAACACCCTTATTCCCTTCGCAATAATTGAAAACGTATAGGTGTATTCACAAAGTATTACAGACGCGTAAAAAATATATACGTAACCTTGGAGTACTAAATCAACATCATTAATATTACAATACCGCTGTCAATCGTAACTAAAAACTAAAAATAGTCTTTTAAAAATAAAAAAAAATTCTCCATAGGTAAATTCCTAATTAGTAACATTGCACTCCAATTCAAACGACTAATCAAAAACGGTTTTTAAACGGCTCTCGATTCATTAATGATTTCATACAGGGTACATATTGGGTTTTCATAATAATTATTAATTAAAATTTTGACCAAGTTTTCTAGTGGATAAATGAAGCGTGGATACGATGCCGCAGCGAACATATGGACAGTTGGCGTAATTCGTTTCGTAATTAATTATTCAATTTTCGATCAAGTTTACTTATTGACCAATTAATATCTCTTTTTAATATAGCTTTTATTCTTCATATATGATCACAGCAAACTTCCGCGTATATGAAAATTGACTCAACGGTCACACTGTATGATTGTTTAATATTGTCCTCTCTATCTAACGCGGGCCTCGTTAGTCGTCCGTTTTCAGAACAGTGAGAACAATCTTGACATTGTTGTTCTTCGTCGCCTCCAAGTCCAGATCGAGGTCCGGATGGTAGGACCGCATGTGGGTCTTCCAACTGACCCTCTGGTTGAACAGCTTATTGCACAGCTGGCACCCGAACCTCTTATGCTCGCTGTGTATCCACATGTGTTGCACCAGATTCTTCTTCCTCGGAAACGATTTCGGGCAGACGGGACAGGGGAACAGCTTCTCTTTGGTGTGGACCACGCGATGGTCGTCCAGGTTCCGCTTCGTGTCGAACTTCATGCCGCAGCAGGAGCACATGAAGTTGTCGTCCGTGTGGGAGATTATAAAATGCGCCCGGTACTTCTTCCTGTCGAGGAATATCTCCCCACACTCGGGACAGACGTGGGACCGCTTCGGAGTGCCGTGGACTTGGTTGAGGTGGACTTGCTTAAGGGTCCAGGTCATGAATCGTTCGCCGCATATCATGCACAGGTGTGCCCAGCACTTCCTCGACTCGGCCAGGTGTTTCCTCCTAGCGTCCAGACTGCTAAAGGTCTTCTTGCACTTTCTGCATATCCTCGCTTCGCCCGTGTGCGAATAAGTGATATGGTGCCGGAGCGTTGTTATAGTCGCGTACGACTTGCCGCACGCCTCGCAAGTGTACTTCAGGAAGTGTGTTTGTATGTGCCTGCTGAGCTGGCGGATGCAGGGGGACTTCAAGCAGCATATCGCGCACAAGAGACGGTCCTTCTCCAACTTGAAAGGCTGCACACCAATCTCGTAATTCGGATTGATATCGGCGTCGTGCACTCCCCTCAGATGTTGGGCGACCTCATCAATGGAATTAAAGCTCTGAGAGCAGACACGACAACGCAGATCTGTGACGTCGACTTTGATGTAACCCTCTGAGCAGTGCACGAAAGCCATGCGCAGTTTAAACGTCTGATGATCTTTGTCCATATGCTTTCTATACTCGGACGGGTCATCGTAACTCTCGCAGCAGTACACGCATACCATGGCGTCCTCCGGGAGCCTGAACGGGTACGCTGTGGCAAATTTCACAACTACCTCGGCGTTTCGCCTCGCGATGAGATACGGATCGAGGTCTAGAACAAAAAGAAATGCCCTTGGTCATTCAGTTGCCTCTATTGCCAGATCATTCTTAGAATTATAATTTTTCCCGCTTCCCAATATCCGTTAATCATTCGATTATATATAATGTAAAGATTGTTGATTGTTAACTTTTTGCATCTCGCAATTATTTTTTTATATAAAATTGTTTAGTAAATAAAAAGTCGAGTATGATGAACATATTAACCGAATAGTTCTTTATAAGTGCATCCGGTTGGCAAAGTTTTAACAATTGTAAAATAGTTTTAAGTAATTAAAATAAAAGTGTATATATTCCTTTTTAATATAGTTACAACATTTGTATGCATTGCAACATACTGTTTTTCTTTTACAGATTCGCGGAAAACAACGTATGAAAAACCCGCATTCCGTTGCATGATTACGCAAAAAAGAGAATCGACCGCATGTTGTGATATGTAAAATTATTGCTGTTTTCAGGGTCTTACTGCTTATGGGGTTACAGTCAGAAGTCGACTTGATCTGGATGGTATGACTTCATGTGAGTCTTCCAGCTGACACGCTGGTTGAACTGCTTATTGCACATTGTACATTCAAAACGCTTTTGCTCCTTATGGATCCACATATGCTGCATGAGATTCTTCTTCCTGCTGAACGATTTGGAGCAAACTGAGCACGGGAACGCTTTCTCCTTAGTGTGAATTATTCTATGATCCAACAAGCTCCTCTTATTGTCGAACTTTTGGTCGCAGAAGGTGCACGTGTAATTGTTCGTTGTGTGGGTGACGACAAAGTGTGAGCGGTACATGCGCCACTTGTCGAACGACTTGCCACATTCTGGACATGTGTAGGTTTTAGGCGGTTGCGCATGGACCTCAACGAGGTGGTCTAGTTTCGAACGGCGGCTGGCGAACCTTTCGCCGCATAGGCCACAGCTCAAAGGCCAACAGGCTTTTGTTGCCAGCACGTGTTCCCGTCTCGCCGCGCAGCTGGCGAACGACTTTTTACAGCGTATGCAGATCTTGAACTCGCTGTGGCCGAACGCAATGTGACGCGTCAGGTTCTCGCGATTGACATAAGACTTGCCACAAGTCTCGCACGTGAACTTGTGGTAGTGGCAGCTCGTGTGGCGGCTGAGGGCGCGCAAGCAAGGCAGCTTGATGTTGCACAACGCGCACAACCACCTTTCAGGGCCAAGCTTGAACATCTGCATGCCGACCTCAACGTTCAGATTGATGTTCATGCTATGTGCGGTCGCAAGGTGCTTTGCAATCGTGGCGGGCGTGTCAAAGCGCTCGTAGCATAACCTACACGAGAGGTCAAAGCAATCGACCTTGAGGTACTCCGTGTAATTGTTAAACACGTGGGCAAACGCCGTGTCCACGTGGAAGTCGTTATGCTCCACAGCCTGGTGCGTCCTATACGCGCTGGGATCGTCATAGCTTTCGCAGCAGTAAACACATACCATCGAGTCGCCGGGTATTCGGAAGGGGTACACGGTCGAGTATTTCAAGACAACCTTAGCGTTGTTCCTTGCCTCGAGTAACAGATCGACCTCTAGAACAAACAGAAAGGGGTCTTGGTGACAATTCGGATGTGGAAAATTGGAGGCGACACCGGTCTCACTTGTTAGTTACAGTTGCGATAGACATGGACTGTAAAATAGTTCAGGTTAACGATATAAAGACACCTAAAAGTATTACATGTTAATTTTTGGAATAACAGAAATGCATATTTTATCGATATTTGTAGGAACAACGATAGATGTGTAAAAAACTACATTTTAAGTCATTATAAGTATGTGATTTATATAGTAGTTGTATACCAAGATGCTTATTTACTAATGTAAAATGTTATTTGTTTCTATTATTTATAAACCTTTGATGTACAAAATATTTCCATATGTGCAAATAGCAGATTTGATGACAAAATAATTCTGCCAGTAAAAGTAATTTTATTTATTTATTAAACCTTCTTGTACACAGGCGGGCTTAATGGAAAAGGCATTTTCGACCGAGAGTCGACCTATTGTGATAGTCATGATAAGGCTGACCTCCTCTTCACTGTCAATTATTATTTCTGAGCCTTAGTTCGACAAAGACAGCATAAAACGTATGTCGTTTCCCAAAAGTAAACTAAAATGTTATAATGACAAAACGAAATATGCCCAATTTAATATCTAAATCCTTACGAGCGACGCGTAAAAAAATAATACTTAACGGCCGCGAGTTAAAGGTTTTTTTATTGCTATTCTATGTAATAATTAGTGATGTGCCGCACCGTTAAAAATGTATATCCCCGAATGCGAATATTTAGTGCCAAGATCCGCGGATACGGATATGGATCTTCTCTTTCTTACTTAATTAGGTCTAACAAAAAGATTAAAAATTCAATTGACCGCATTAAATGATGGTTGATTTAGTACCTTACGAGTTATGTACTATTTGTATGTACTGTGTAAAATATACCGAAGTAAGTGTGTAACATATAACAAAAAACCTCACGCATCAAGATCAAAAATATATAGTAATTATTTCCATAATTTATTATAATATTATGCTTCATGGAATTGATTATTGAACCGGGAATTCAATTTAAAATATAAAAGAATGAATTTTGCCCCTTACATACATGACGTTTACACAGTCTGTCATAGAGATGTAGGATGCAATAGAAACTATTTTCTATGAATCATTTTTTTTAATTTTTCAAATATCTCCGAACCCCGGGTTTACTTTATAAAAACAAGTTCGTAATAGTTTGAAATTGATGCAACTTGGTACGGTATGCCACACTGAAATGGGCATTGCCTTTTACAGTTGTGAGTAATGAAAAACATAGGCAACTTACATTTATATCAGGTAGTAGAGCATAACATACTTTCACAGCTTTTGCTGCACTTTTACGGCCACGCTCGTCCGGGGAGGTACCACCGCCCTTTATAGTCGGCAAAAAATAAAGTATGCATGACTTATGCGGATGCCGGATAGCCATGTCTACTCTTTTCTCTTCCCACTCCTATCCTCTCCAAATCCTTAATCCAAACCTATCCTCCTATCCTATAAACCTATTGTAACCAATTTCCCAGGTTGGCAACGCACTCGCAACTCTCCGGATGTTGCGTGTGTCCACGGGAGACGGGATCACTTACCATCAGGTGAATAAAGAAACAGAGATTGTACCTGTATTTGCGTGTACATTTATGCATTATAATATCTCCTGCGCAGTTGGCTGATCTCCGATTAGTATGGCCGCCGTGGTCGTAATTCGGTCGGGAAAAATTTTATTTATTTATGTTTATCGGCATAGATGATTCCAGGACTAAGTTAAACCTCATTTTGAAATAAAAAAATAATTTGGTGCTTGGTTTAGTGTTCATAGTACGGTACTTAAGTTTATCCACGTTTTGTTCAAGTCCGGTGCAGGTAAAAAGTTTGATACGGGGTTTCGGAATGTCAACCAACTAGATATAGGGATTCTTGAATAAAACAAATAAAAAAAACTCTTATAAGCTTTTAAAAATGTATTTTATACTGAACTATATAATTAACTTTAAAACAAAATCGTTGTCACTAATAATCGCAATACATTTTTTTGTTTATATTTAATATAGAAACTTAACTAGTCTTCAGTAGACTATAAATTGTAAAATAATAGCACATAACAATCTAAAATTAATAATATTTGAATACATTAAAAGTATATTATGTTGAAAACTTCTTGTATGGAAATTCCCCACATCTAAGTGTTCAGATTTACTTTACGATTGTACCCGATTGTCATTATATTTATGTAATAAATTGAGGGGCATAGTTTTAGCCCATATTTATCCGATAAATGAATGAAGTGCGGCGTCTGCGATCGGCTGATACGCGCGAGGCCGTCGACCCTCTCCAAAATAGGGGGCATTGTTTTCGAAACTTTCCAATAGATCAATGATGTGTCCGCCGAGCGCTCCCGCACCTTGCGGCTCGCCACCGGCCGCGTCGTGTCCGCTAGGACGAACTGACGATGCGTCATTCTTTATCAATGTTTCGATTTACGCAGTAGTGAATCAATGATAAGTTTTAATTATATTTAAATTCTTCGCATATGATCGCCACATATGATGCCCTCGACTATTGAAGATGGCTACCATCCTTCCATCCATTCAGCCGAAAGACGTCCACTGCAGGACATAGGCCTTCCTCCCCCAAGGATCTCCATGACGACCGGTCTTGCGCCACCCGCATCCAGCGGATTCCCGTGACCTTAACCAGATCGTCGATCCACCTTGTTGGGGGCCTACCCACGCTGATAGTCACATATTAATACTAAAATATTACGGACACATTTGATTCCAAGATTTCTTAGGATATTTTTGGGTTTTGTTTTAATGAAAATATAGGAGAGAAAGTGTGGGTGAAAACTAAAATATGTCATTAAAAATTGATAATCAAATACTATTTATATTTCTCATTTTATTTTCATAAATACGTTTAATAAAAATTAAATGCCTTTTAATAGGCTTTTAGCGCTATCAATGTATCTCATCACTGATCAAAATTTGACGACTCTACATTATTCATACTTTATTATTTCCATAAGTTTTGCAATAGCCCACTTTTTTTTATTGTAAGGAAGACAAACGAGCAGAATGTTCACTTGATGGTAAGTGATGGTAGAGGGCGAAGCCCATGGGCACACGCAACATCTGGAGAGTTGCGAGTGCGTTGTCAACCTGGGAAATCGGATACAATAGGATTATTGGATAAGATGGGTCAGGATTAAGGATTTGGAGGGGATAGGAGTGGGAAAAGAAAAGGGTTGACATGGCCATCCGCCATCCCCAAAAGTCATGCATACTATATTATATGCCGACTTTATAAAGGGCGGTGGTACTTCCCCGGACGAGCGTGGCCGTAAAAGTGAAGCAAAATCTGTAAAAGGATGTTATGCTCTACCTTTAAAAAATTCTTTTTTTTTTAAATTTATTACTTTAAAAGTTTATCTGAAGAGTAAATAGAACGAAGATTTAAAATTTTAGAAGTTTAGCTTTAGAATGTACACAATAGTAAAAATAAGCCCAAAATCAATATGACGGTTAGAATCGTGAGGGCCAAAATGTTTACTTTGAAACTAAACACTACACACGCTCTACATTTCCTATAGTAATAAAAATCGCCACTGATTACAATGTCACTGATCAGCAATGCACACTTTAGGAGCTATTGGAGCGAAATCGTTTTCGCGTCGCATTCTAACGGGGCCGCATCGTACGACGACAAAACACTTTTTATACCGCGAAGAGCGAAGGGAATAGCTACTGGGAGCAAAGCAACACCGGCACTGTCACATCGAGTATTTATAGTTGGCGCGAAATTAATTTACCTCTTATGGGGAACGGCTTCGTCATAATCGTCTCCGATGTTGGTGGCAGCAGCCGCTTGGTCTCGGCAGACATTGCACTGGTGCACAGGTTGAGCTCGTGTTTTTTTCCATCGCCACTGTTCACGCCGCCGCGGAGACGCAGCGACGGGCCGTTTGCAACGTCCATCTGCGCGCGCTACCGTCGCATGACTGGCGCGAGCGCGGGAGGGGGGATGCGCACGAGCGTCTCCCCGATACAAGCTATCAGCTGATCCCGCGGAAGCTTGTGGAACGCGACGCGTTCTGTTCGATATAACTGTCTTGTTCTAGCACGCGATTGCACCGATGCGCTTTATACGTTAACGGACAATTCGCAACGCTCTCCGACACGTCTCGCCCGTTCGACGGTCTGAATGAAACTGAGTGGCTGGCTGAAAAGAGAGAAAGAATTCACCTCGCCTCGGGTCGGGCACTCTGCCATCGTATCTCGGATCATTTACGTCATAATGTCCGATGACAGCCGCTCTTCTGATATACATGTTAGGTGCAAGTGCACGACCCGTGTGCGTCTTTTAAGTTTTCGCAAACCATTCTTGTTAGTACTTTTATGAACTATAATTTCACTAACAACATTACATCTTGTTAGAGACTATACGGTTGTTTGCTTAAACAATTCGCGATGTAATACGATGCTATTGACGCTGTCAATTTTATATAATAATAAAAGCACATAGCAAAGTTAAGTAACTGTCGCAGAGCGTAATCAGATGTTAAACATAAGTTAAATACCCACGTGGGAGGAAGTTGTTTAGAAGTAGAGACATATAAATGTGGAGAGATAGAGTACATAGAGTTACATTAAATTTCACCAAATTTTGGACGATCTTGTATCAATGACATCTGTGTAAAATATACTCAAAGGTACTACAGGTGGTAGAGCATAACATCCATTCACAGCTTTTGCTGCACTTTTAAGGCCACGTCCGGGGAAGTACCACCGCCCTTTGTAAAGTCGGCATAAAATAAAGTATGCATGACTTTTGGGGATGCCGGATGG
>JAOCPS010844377.1:0-10004 GCA_025505425.1 Graphium colonna
ATAAATCTATAATGGCTTGTACATTACGTAAAGGAAATATTATTATTATGTTGATTTCATAAGCTGTAGATTTTGTTAGATAAATAAATAAATAAAGATGAAAAAATAACTTAAGCAACTATGAATAAAAACAAGTCTTAAACAAAAATGAATTCTGAGTGCTCTAATTTTCTTATAAAAAACTTTGCCGTTGCACACCTATACAAATATCGGCATGCAGCAACTTTATTTCAGGGATGAGATGCTCTGACACAAATACTGGATTCTCTTTTTTCCTTACAAAACTAAGGCGAACAATATTTAATTTGTAGTTCTTGTTGTTTCTATTATCCCTCTTTTTTATCATCATTATTCAATTATATCGCAGTTGACGAGAGCCAAATTTTACAAGGATCGAACGCGTCCTGGGACTGTCGGTATTAAGCTTCGCTATGCGGTTGCAATACTGCAGGTCAGAGTCCGTTATTGGGCACTTGATTGTGTTTGCAAGCTGAGGCACGCACTATATCTATAACTTATTAGTACAATATAATTTTTTTAACTGATTAATGTCATTACGCAAGGTTTTTGCAGTGTACAGTCCCTTGCTTGTTGTCTTTTTGACCTCGAGATTTAGGCCAGGACATTTTTGCTTTTTTTCTGTTTTGGCTTTCATGAGGTTCCGTCAAGTATGATAATAATGTCAACCAAAAATATACCTAACTGTGTACGGTCCATCGGCACGATGTCAGGCTTGTTATTAATGTTTTGTCTGTGTTGATGGGCCGGTCCTAGTAGAGCACCTGGTGGAGAATTCTGAGCACTAGGTTGTTTGTTCAGTGTACACCGGTTATTCATTGCTTTCTGACACTGAGTGTGTTAGAAATCGCTAAACAACCGGTGATGACATGCCGAAGCGATGGACGCTGAAGCCCAAGATGGTGACAGGCTCGACAGATGTCAATGGCGCCATACTCTCATATAGTTGATGGTGTTAATAACCTGATCAAGATTATTTCTTTTCTATTATTTTCTTGGAAAAAAAAAAACCTTTTCTAAAGTAAGTTACCTAGAGGAGATAACAGATAGCAGCACACCTTCATGCAAATGATATTGTTGAGTTGCCATTCTATATCAAAATATATCACTTATCTATATAAAGTATATACTCTGCCCTTTCTGTGTTAGTGTGAGTTAAGTTTGTTGTCATTTCATAATATGAAAAGTTTTTGTCTCGTAAATTATTATAGAAAAGTCTTAAAAAATGTGCAAATACGCAAATATTGTAATTCAAACTCAAAATTTGAGACAAAGATTGAAAAGATCAGAAACATTGGAATATTGGCTCACATAGATGCAGGTAATTTGTTAAACATAACCTATATATTTTAAAAATATACAAATTCAGATCAGAAACATTGGAATATTGGCTCACATAGATGCAGGTAATTTGTTTAACATAACCTATATATTTTAAAAATATACAAATTAAAAAAAATATATATATTTTTCTGTTAATTGCATGTAAAGTTTAAAATAATACTATTAACAGCTAAATATTAAATGATATTAATAGTTGTTAAGTTAATAACCATTTTATTAATGATAACTACTTATATAATTAAAACTAATCAATTATTTTACCTATATATTTCTAGCAAACAAAATTCTATTTGATTCTATGATGAAGAAAAGGCTTTGGTTGGTTTACCTTAAATTCTATACCTTCCTCGTCTATAACATAAAAGCCATTTGGCATGCAACATATTGTATGATTTGGGTGTAAAGAAGCATTTCTACACATATATAAATTACAAAAAAAAACAAAAATACTAGACGGAAATAAATGGTAGGCAACTGTTAAAATAAGACATTAATTGAATCATATATCTGGTGTAAATACATATTTAAAAACTGGTTCGTGGTTTCACCTGCATAAATATCCTCCCATTTTTGCAACATTTTGCATTACATCTCTGCTCCTATTGGTCATCGCATGACATTACATAACCTAAAGAATTTTTCAATTCAGACATTTCACCCTCAGATTAGCATTTTTAATTAAACAAACAAAATCTTCGGGTTTATATATTAGGATAGTATTTAAAATGATTGTTATTAATTTAATTAGGGTCTTTATTTTGCTTCTCTTTTAACAAAAACTCTACACTGCTAATAATACTTGTTAATTGATTTGTTTTATATTGCTGAAGAGTTTACTATTTTAATTAATTAATTATCTGCAAATAAAAATTTATAGGCAAAACTACAACCACAGAAAGGATGCTGTATTATTCTGGGACTATCAGATCTATGGGAGAGGTGCATCATGGTAACACAGTCACTGATTACATGGAACAAGAGAGGCAGCGGGGAATTACTATTACTTGTAAGATAGCAAGAACTGTTGTAAATATTATATTACCAAATAACATTATCAGTAACATTATTTTTTTTTCATAACCTTATTTTTATCAGGTATGTCCCATACATTTATAAAATCTAATGAGCTTTGAGGCTGAAATTCCATAAATTAGGAGTTAATGTTAAATTAACTTTGTAGCTTAGCTAAGTTATTTTTTGTTTTTTTAGCTGCCGCAGTTTCGTTCCCTTGGCGTGGCAACCAAATTAATCTAATTGACACACCGGGTCACATTGATTTCACAATGGAAGTTGAACAAAGTCTGGCTGTGCTTGATGGGGCTGTTATAGTGTTGGATGCTTCTGCAGGTAATATTTTCAACTTTTAGAATAGGTACAAGATTATGGATTTTTTTTAATAGAGATGAAGAGGCAGACAAGCAAATGGCTCACCTACAAGAGCATTGCCACCTTTTAAGGTAGGAATAGGCTTCTGGTTGACTAAAATTGATGTTGCAACCTACATTATCATTTAATGGGCATAATTATGTCAGTATGAATAAGTATAAAAAGTTAAGTTATCTGGGTGCTCACCTTTAAATCTGCTAACATGAGGCGATCCATTGTGATGAATTGTTAATTTCTTGATTGGAATTTTATGTGCTGATTTTCTGTGTATTTGATGATAACATAAAACATTCTGAAAGACCTTTCATTTCTGAGAAATATAATATCTAAAGATTACCTGATAATGCCCTCCACACTCTTTAATATGGCAAAAGTAACAATTATGTCTTTTATAAAAAACATAAGTAAGCTCTTCTAAAAGAAGTGAGTGTTAACTAGAAAAGGTAAAAATTCTAAGAGTTTTTGAAAGGGTAAGAAGAGGCAACCTAAAATAACTTAAACACCTAAGAAAACACTAATGACAAACAACAAATAGAATAAATAAAAATCACTATTAATTGAACACTGAATAAACTTAATCGAAAATTGAATAAACTAATTACTTAACGCATGGGCACTCAATAGGAGCGGCCGCTACTTCGGGTCGATAAACTAGGCCAACTGGCCATATGTTCGCTGCCGGCATTTTTCTACATTTTATTTATTAGAAATTTGGCCAAAAACTATGACCCTAATTTTATTACATAATTATGATGACAACCGAGTACCCAGTGCTCTACTTTAATATCGTTAATGATTCACCAGTCACCCTGCATAAGTATCAAGTCTATTATCAAAAATTATGACTTATACTTTTTGAACAGGCTTTATGTGTGAAGTAGTTGCTGCCTTCCCCATCTTCATTTTTACTTTCTTCTTTTGTTTGTGATGCTTCGCTTTATTGAGATCTACTATCTGAATATAGTCGTCAGTATTGCAGCAAGTTCATTTCAATGTTTGTTCGTTTTTGACACAACCAAAAAACAACAATACAATGATTTTGTGTTGTTGTTTCTTGTTTGGTTTAGGGCAATGCGGGCAATCACTTGATTGCTTGAAAAGTAAGATGATCCATTTGTCAGATGGGCATGTAAAAATTGACATTTGACAACCGGGACAGGGTTTTAAAAACACCTCTGGCGATCGTTATAGGACGACAACTAAACTATCCTTCGTATTCAGTTTATCCGTTTGGGTTTGAGGTCAGATGCCCAACGCTTTGTATAGAAACTGATATTCAAGTTATATTTGGTTGGATTTTTTTGATATTTGGATCCATTTTAGGCGTTGAAGCACAAACCTTGACAGTGTGGCGGCAGGCCAGCGGCTACAAGGTCCCACGTATCCTATATCTGAACAAAATGGACCGTTCAGATGCCAGTGTCAACGCTTGCATTGACTCTGTGCGTGACAAGCTGCATGCCACACCCTTGTTGCTGCACATTCCAGTGACAAAAGAAGGAAGACTAATTGGTAAGGTTCATAAAAGATCTATAATAATGAAGGGCTGTGATTATTATTTTCAAATAATTAAACTATTACTACAGTTCTGCGGCCATATTATGTTGCTACAAAGCCTATTAATATAGTAAATGTATTGAGTTTTTACCAAAAGTATTAATGAAAATGCAAGAACTCTGATATAATGAAAGGTTTTTATTTTTTTTTTTACTTGTTAATTTTATCAATCTCATAAAACAATGATTGATTTTCTGACAAGCAAACTGAAAGACAATTTTGAATATGTAGGTCACAGTTGCTTTTCTTATATGAAACTAGCAAAGAGTCATAATGTAAAATAATATTGTAACAAAATTACAGGTGATATTTTTTATAACTCATGTCTAAACTTTTCAGCCAAATGTCAAAAAAATGATTTTCTTTGTTGCTTTGGATACTCATCCTCTTGAAAAATAACCGTTAAACGTTTATTCGACATGCCTTAGACTACTGACATAAGAAAACTATAATATGCGTATCAGGAAAAGAAAAGGCAACCTATGGAACCGAATAAAATATGATGATAAACATTTTCCGAACAATCTTAGGTCAAAAGTAAGCCTAAATAAATATCATACGTGGAAAGAGTAGCGTGGTATGCTCATCTGTGTAAGAGCACATATACGAGCAAAAGTGGACGAATTTAAACCAATCGTGGCTTCTTCAAATAGCCGATCAGATTACAATTGCTCACTCCTTGCGCGTTATGTTTGGTTATGGATATTTCAACTCATCTTGGCACATGGATTGATGTGTGTAATTAACGTATTGCCAACCAACTTCCATTTGTTTGGCAGTGACGCATCAGGCGTCGTCTGAGAAGCACGTGTCGCCATCGCTTTATTTTGCGGGTACAATGAGTAACATAAATGTTATACCAAAGATATTAATTATATAAAAAAATAATAAATAAAAATTAAAAACTTATACGAAACAATAAATAAAAAAACTATATCATTTACAAGTTTAATTTTATTTTTAATATTTCATATGTAATAATGTATGTAGTGTCCTCTATAGGTTTGAAAGGTACGTAACTATTTTATTACCACTTTATACATACGTGTAATGTGGTTCAACTTTAAATATGTATTCCAGTCGACAATTTGAGTATTTTTATTGCTAAATACGATATTCTAAATTTATTATGGTTCGACAACATGTTATGGGTATATTTTGTTAAAAATTTGATACTTTATTTGCCACAAAAAAGTTTGAAATATGTTAAAAAACATTTAAAACGTTAAATTTTAAAGAAGGATGGAATGTTATTTATTGATTACTTATTTTTTAATTCATATATGGAAAAAAGATTTCTTAATTAATCTTGTTATGAGCAACAAGCCTAAAATTATTATTTGATTTTTCTAGAATATTGAATTAATGTACATTTATTTATTGTTCGTTAATTTTCGACTGACATTTCTGTGTTTAAAAACATAATGTATTGTGCATGTGACTGTATCTGTTGTCACGCACACGCATCCACTGTATTTATACAAGATCTACGCACACATAGATGTGCCAAGATTTATTGAATTATCTTTACTAAAAACGTGTACAAAATGTTAAATATGTGACATCTATGCCCTAGGCAGATCTTAAAATTATTTAAACATTCACACCATTCCCCTCTAACCATTTAAAGTCCATTAAATGACAGTAAATCCTTGCAAAAAAAAAACTAGTGAAATACATTCGTCTTTACAGGTCTAGTAGACTTAGTTACGCGCGAGGAGGTCATATGGACGCAGGGTCGTGGACAAAACTACATCCGACGTCAAGTGTCCGAAAAAGAAGACGGTCGTCTATGGGAGACTGTCATGAGCAGCCATAGACAACTTATAGACGAGCTGTCATCACTGGACGACCATCTAGCAGAGACGATAATACAGCAGGAGTCACTGGATAATATAGATAGCAAAGAGATTGATGCGGCTATACGAAGATGCACTCTTCAGATGACCGGTTTCCCAATTTTATGCGGAAGTTCCTACAAAAATATTGGTGTGCAGACGTTAATGGACTCTATTGTCTCTTATCTACCGTCGCCTTTGGAATGCAACAGGATTTACAAGAGTTTCGGATCGGATTTGGCGGCAAGAGCTTTTAAGGTCCAGCACGATGATCAAAGAGGTGTTCTGACCTTCCTGAGGCTGTATAGCGGTGACATAGAGAAGGGACAGAAGATTTATAATCTGGCCCGGGATAAGAGTGAGCAGGTCGGTGTGATTGGTATCTTTATACTATTTTTTTTATGGAAAGGAAGACGAACGAGCAGACGGTTCACCTGATGGTGAGTGATCCCGTCGCCCATGGACATGCGTAACACCCGGAGAGTTGCGAGTGCGTTGTCAACCTGGGAAATTGGATACAATGGACTTTATAAAAGTGCAGCAAGAACTGTGAAAGGATTTTATGCTCTGCCGCCTAAGACATGACATATTAATATATATATAATCGTTCCCAAAGTGGGTACTGGAACCCCATGATGGGCATTGAACCTTTCACGTTCATACAAGACAGTGGTTTAATTGGGCTTTAGCACTCTTTTAGATGCTTTTGTTTTTTTAGGTTATAATTTTTTTTTAAAAAGCCACCGCCCCCGTTGACCAAAAAAGTTTGGGAACCGCCATATTAAAACGTTTGTCATTAAACCATTAGCAACACTTTTTGTATTATAATGTTTTCGAATATTGTTAATTGTGATCGATCAGACAGGATCCCTGTACGTTGCGCTGGCCGACGAGTACAAGCCAGTGGAGAAGGTCACCACTGGGAACATTGCTGTTATCAGCTCTCTTAAGGTAACTGCCATTTTGAATGCTTTCCAGGGACAGTTTATTTTCGTGCCCGACGTCAGTTTTCTTATTGATTTAAAAATTACAGGAATCCCCCCGTATAACACGTGTTTTCATCCATATAACGCGGGGATTCCCCATGTTATATTCTTGTACTGCGAAATTTAAAATGATTTAGACTAAACTATTTAGAAATGCTCTTAAATAAAGAAAATAAGAATTTGTGAGGTAAAACTTTGTTTGACGGGAATACTCCTATAATGCGGAACTAAGATTGGTTTTTAGACACAGTTTATTTATTTTATTTTATTAAACAAATTATTTATTTATTTGTAATTTATCTAAATATATTATTAAATATATTTAGATAAATTACAGTAATCCCCCTATAACACGTCATGTATTAATTATGTAGTCAAAAAAAATCAAAATCACTTTTAACATTCAAAATATCAATAAAAATCTAATTGTTAACTTAGAAATCGCTCTACTGTAAAATAAAATTTTTTTACTTCCTTTCTTGTTAGTTTACGTGGAGATCGTCGTGTTAGATAAGAAAAAAAATGTATTCTTCCGTTCACTATTTCTATACTTATGGGTGACTGCTGAATTAGTCAGTCATTTATGAAGAATGAAATTATTATAGAAAATAAATATTGATATACCACTGAGTAAACATAATCTAAGTTAGATCTAATCTAACGTAATCGGTGTGAGGCGGGACGCGGGGAAGTCGATTGCCTCGCGCGTACCATCTGATCACAGCCGCCACAATTCATTAATTTATTGGAAAATTCAATCACTCACAATCAGCCTGTATCATCTTCCAGGCCACAATGTCAGGGGACCTGATTACCTCAACGCAGACGTCCGCCAAACGTGCGAAATCTCAACTTGCTACTTGGCTCAAAAAGCCTGCCCTTCTAGAAGAGCTGATGCTGCCCAGCGCGAAGCAGAGGTTGCAGAGCATGGAGACTGAGCCCACCCCCGAGGAGAGTGCTGAAGTGTTGCTAGGAATCGGTGAGTGGTTCAGATATTATTAAAAATATACTGATATATAATTTCCTTCTTTAGGTTGTTAGGGCACAACATCTTATGAACAGCTCTTGGTGCACCCATTGGTCTGCACGACCGTACAAGTACAAGGGTAAATAAATAAGTTCTCGGAATGACAGGGAAGGCGTTTAAAATGAAACGTGAAACTATATTTCCCTTAAAATATATTTGCCTTGAATCCTAACACATTTTTCAGATTTTTCGTATAGCTTGTATAGTCCGAAATTGCCAACTTGAATTCAATATCGACGTTAAACTTTTTTCCACGCATCTCTTCATTCATTTTTGGGATTCAATTGATTACTATTAGGTCAAGGGGCCAGATCTGGACTTAGGGTGGGTGACGAGCCGGTTCAAAACCGCATATCGGTCAACGGCAGCCGTTGCAACATAGCACGTGTCGACGCGCGCATTGTCGTGCAAAAGCAGCATGCACAACTTTTGTCACTTTTCCTCTTCTTTTTTCCTTGATGGCTTACTTCAATATTTCTATTAAGGCAACGTAGTCAATTTCCTTTTATGGTGACGCCGATCCCGATAGCCGATAAACAATCAACAGAAATCCTTGAGAATTCCAAAAGATGGTCCCCGTGATCTTTCTAGTGGATTGTGACACTTTGTACTTTGAAGGGATTGTACTTTTTTTGTGCCAATGCATCGACTCAAATTTCATTCCCAGTTACAATCTGGACCATAACTTCCGCCCTCTTCTCTCCACAGCGTTTCAAAAACGCGCAAGAACATTCGAAGCGCTCGCGTTTTTGAAGTGGCATCAGAATTCTCGAAAGGCATCTTGATCTGACTATAATTATACCAAGGTATTGATTCAAGGAATTCAAAATGGTGATATCTAATATTCCAACCATTTTTGCAAACTGTTTCTTTAGCCGGGCATCTTTCCATGATTTCTGGCTTGGTTGCCTTAATCGGTCGTTCTGGCCGGGAGTTAACTTCAATCGAGTTTTTGTTTTATTTGAAAAAACTGTGCCACTTGTAAAACGTGGTTTTGCCAGAGGCAGCGAGCGAGGAGGCTCTCTTGCAAAATAATCTGAAGTGAAGTTTTGTATTCACGAAACGATATTCAGTTTTTTCATACTTCCGAATTCTTACTGATTGGCTTGTTTATACGCTGATATATCATCACTTAATGACCCAAATAAGTTCAAACTTGGTATATATACGAATAATGAGTTACATAATTAGTATCTACCAAGGTACGTGGCCACCCCCCGCCAACCCTCCATTCCGCGAACTGATATAACTCCCCTCGTATATTCGTTTGATCACAGCAAGCCTGAATCAAATATCTCCTCCATATTAATAAAGTTAATGTTATTTATCAGGTTAATGAAAGCCAACTGTCCCTTACCAATGTCTAAATCTCTATTGACCCTCACCCACTTATATCCAATTTTCTCTTCCCAATCGGCTTATTCGGGCTGATTGGAGTTACCTAGGATATTAAAGGAGAGCACCTCGGTGCTCGATTGTCATCATCATTTTCGAAACAATTGTCAAATAAATGGGTAATGCATTGACACGATGCCGGTGGTGAACAGATGACCATCTGGCCCAGTTCATTGACCTGAAAACGGCACAGCTCGCTCTGTATCCGCTAGGATGCATATGGCTTTCGTAAATAATTACTCAACTTTCGATTATGTTTACTCAGTGCTCAATGAATATTTATTTTTAATATTACATTCATAAATTATATATGATCTCCACATAAAACATTTTTGAATATTCCTTCAATATTGATGACTCGCTAGTCACTCTGTATAATATTTTTTTTTATGGAAAGGAAGACAAACGAGCAGACGGTTCACCTGATGGTAAGTGATCCCGTCGCCCATGGAC
>JAOCPS010844388.1:0-10004 GCA_025505425.1 Graphium colonna
TGGCCATCCGGTATCCCCAAAAGTCATGCATACTTTATTTTATGCCGATTTTATAAAGGGCGGTGGTACTTCCCCGGGCAAGCACAGCCGTAGAAGTGCAGCAAAATCTGTGGAAAGTTGTTATGCTCTACCACCTTACAAAAAATTTTCACAGAAAAAAGCGAAGCTAACTCCGAACACCTCAGAAGTGAACGTTCGTGAAAGATTTTTTTTATTTCCATGAAGATTTTATGGGACACCTCGTAGCTATATTCTTTTTAAATAAAAAAGGAATTTATGACAATCGGTTCATAGCTTACAGAGAAATCAAAGTCAGATACATACATACAAAAAAATAAACAATCCAATTGAGACCCTCCTCCTTATGTGCAGTCGATTAATAGATATTATTTACTACTATTTTCAGACTCTGGAATGATTGATCAATGAATTTAAAGAAAACGACCAACATTTGATATTATGGAACGCTTCGATCGACGTGGTCGCAAAATTAAGAAAGTGGAAGGCTTTGACCCATGGGCTTTGAGGATCCACACAGTGCAATCAGCGTTAGAAGCTATATCAACTCGAAATTATTCAAAGTTAAAAGGCGAAAGTGTGGCTCTATTACAAAAGGAGTCAAAAGATGGCGCTGATGCTAATGTATGATAGCTTCGCAAGATAAATCTGACCGCGACTGGGGCTAACCCATAATAACATATTACTTTTTTCTATGGACTGTGGCGAAATTATATTTAATGTTGCCACATTAATATGTAGGAAATATTTTTTAATTATATAAAAAAAAAACACTTTTTTTTCGTGAGGTAATCAGTGTTTGAAGTTGAGTATGTATTATTTACAGTACGAAGACTATAGAACATTTAAAAAGTCGACTCATCCCAAGAAGAGATTATTTCTAGTCAGTTTTAGAGTATTAGTGGAAGTTAATATTTTAATTAACGATTTAAAAATTCTCGTCCGTGCCGACATTTTTTCAATGCGGCTTGTTCTAAGTATGTTGAGAGTGGTTATTTATTATTGAAATTAAAACTATGTAAAAATTCAAAATTAAAATTTCATTATAATTTTATAAGTCTTTTATTGAATACTGTACAGGACGTTTAAATTTCGTATAACAGTGGTCTTCCAATGTGTCCATACTAACCATTCCAAATATTCATCCTCATCCATGCTGGAATCATCATCAGAAGAGTCGGATGTATCATCACCAATATTGATTATGAATTTCTACATCTAAGAGTCTGTCTGAATCGTTATATTTATATTTTCTACATGTTGACATATTCAGCCATTCTTCTGTCGTCACTCCTGAAAGCCGCTTTCGCAATTGAGGCTATTTCACCAGGTGCTTGCTTTGCTTTTTTTGTCGCTGGCTCTGCAGATCCGACGGACTTGAGGTGCCCGGCGCCTACTGCGACTGGCCTAAACCTCGTTTATGAGTGGGTAGCTCGAGGGCTCCCTAAGGAAACCTCGGCTCTTGCCGCCACTCTGCGCGCGTGACCGGATTGGGAGGCCGCCAAGCTCTTAGGTCGCTTCGGCGGACGCTCGATGGAGTGCTCAGGCTCAAGGGCCCCCGAGAGGGGACCTCGGCTTGGGCTGGCACTCAAAACATGTGCTTGAGAAACATTTGACTTTTATATTCCGCATAACTGATTAATAATCGATTTTCATCATTATAAATCAATTGTAATCGATTTTTCGTCCACACCCGGAGCGCTAATTACTATTAGGTCGATTAATATAATATTAAAGCTGTTTGTTCGTCTAAGATTACTTCCTTTATGTCTATATGAACTCTGGACACATACATTTTTCCGAGCGAGAAAGATACAGTCAGTTGCTCTTGCTATGATGCAGTGTTTACTACATTTAAGTCATATTTGTTACTATAAATTATTATCAATTATCCAATAGTTTTTAATAGCTATTATTTAATTCCACTCTTTTTTCAAGTTTACATTTCTGTCGGCACTCCTAGGGAGCTACTGTTTTTTTTTATTTAAATTTATTTTGTTAATGTTTGTTGAAAAAAACACATGGTCCATTATGTTCCTGCCTCAACATATGATCCTGATGGCCTTCTGATAGTACCTAGAACAATGAATATATTAGAATCTATATTTATTTGTTTATTCTTTTTGCACAAATTTTGTACATCGGCGGACTTAATGCCGAAGGCATTATCTACCAGTCTGCCATTGAGTGGTGCAGAAAATATTAGGTAGGTGCACATAAATTAAATTTAAAACTGATAGGCCAAATTAATTTTAACAAACAATAAAAAAATAACTGTAAAATATAATATGTAAATAAAGTCATCGGCGTATATATAAATATACTTACATATACAAATATATACATATATGTATTTACAATAATCCTATTTACATCTCGGTTGTGTTTATTGACTTCGCCAGCAGAGACTGGAGAAAACTTAAATAAGTTTCTCAGAGTGCGTTAAACCATTCAAATATGAAATTGTTTCGCTAGTAGTCAGATGATTCATTGGTAAAGCGCTGGAGAAATATTGATTAAAATCATCCAAACTAACTGTGTGATGATTCATTATAAAGGACAAATTTTATAACCGCGACTCGCCGATGTCAAGAGTCCCAATAAATTTCCAGATATCGGCAAGAGTAGACGAGAAAATGTTATCGAGAATTTATTGGCGTTAAGCGGTGCATACCATTTGATTACACCAAAACCTCGCTGACTTTCGGAGAGATTACGATGGGTAGGTTGGAGAGTTATTATATTATTTAAAAACAGCTACGACTAATAACAAGCACGAGAGGAATCAGATACTAGGAGGTTTGTATTGAAGTCTCCCATGATGCATACTCGGAATCTAAAGATTCTAGGACCAGTTAGAACTTGGTGAAGTAATCAGCATTAGGGGAAAAGCAAACAACAAGCATATTGATTATTCTAAAACTTTAATTTATGTTTATTTTTAATAAGACTATGATTCAAATACCATGTGGTGTTATTTATTTTGAAATTATAATAAAATCATCATCATAATGAAAAATTGATTATTAATTAATATTTTCTTCTGAAAAATTGATTATTCATTATATTTATCTATATATTAATCAATTTTTACATGCTTAACAACAATCGATTAATTAAAATCGATTTTATTTAGAATGTCACATATGTATGCCAATGGCCAAAACGAAATTTAACACATATAAAAGTTGCCACTTTCTGATTTGTAATCTGCCTAAAATTATACCAAAACAACCTTAGACTCAATTGATTCAAAACAATATTAGGAAACAAAAATAAAATTATATAAAATTAAATGATATAAAACTTTATGTAACGTCATTAAATTGGTTATGCATTTGAAACTACCCTTAGTTGTTATTCAGAAATCAAATGATAACTTTATTTCTCTTCACATACAAGTTATTTACACTTAAGAGCGGAAAAATATCTGATTTTATTGAAAAAAAAATTAAAAACTTTTGCATTTATTCATGTGTTTTATAATATATTAAACTAGATTATCCATTAATGAATATTTTATCTTAAATTATAAACATATGTTTTACTTTGCACTTTTTATATACATAATTTGAATTCATAATAATATCCCAATATTAAGGAAAAACCACTGAGGATCGTCATATCTCACAGTACTAATTTAGTGTTGCCAGATAATTACTTATCTTATATTTCTGAAAAATTTATAAAGTTAAATATAAATAAATTGCAATTATTGGTATAGAATAATTATATCTCGAAATGTTGGTTGTGAAATATTAATAAGAACTTAATAAACGAAATAATATAAATTCGATATTAAAAGGTAGTATTTATTTACTTTACTTATTACATTAAACGTAGACTACATAAGATGCTAATTAGCTTTACAATTAGTTGTGTTGGTATGAAAGTGGTTGCAATATTCCAGCTATTTTGAAAATTAAATATTTTTTTATGTGTGCAACTTTTGTAAAGATCGAATGAAAAATAAATGACGTCAACCGGTCAATGACATTATTAATCAATCCAATGATCAACAGTGAAAACGTTGAACGGTGAACTATGAATGGTACATTCCATTAGCATTCACTCACCATTCAACATCATTCACAGTTTGTTCGTTACTCCGGTCGGTGCGTTCTCATGTTACATCGCAACAAAGAATAATAAATCAATCTAGTCATGTAAATCCTGACATAAAACCTATATAAAATTATCGAAAAATAACAGTGGAATAATTGGTTAATTTACGAATAAGTGCATTCATTGCAGATAAGGTAGTTCAATTGATGGATTCTAGTTCGTAGTGTTTATTTATGTTCAGTGAGCGGGTTTCTTTTAGTGTTTGTTTTGCAAACAAATAGTATACCCACATTCTAAATAATAAACACCAGGCAGTGGCAAACCTTCGGGTGGTAATGATTTCGGTGCTCGTGTAAAGTGTAGCTATGTCTATACGATTGGTGCTGTTCGTGGTGGCAGCGGCTGCCGCTGCGCCCGATTCTTGGCTGAGCGATATTGAAGTAAAGATGCACTCGGAGTTGTATGATGCGATGATGATGGCTGAAGTGAATTATTCGACGCCCATCATCAACACCACCTACGTCGCCAGGGTAGAGTTCGATATGCGGGCGATGGGCATTGTCTACAACTCGACTAACATGATCATAGATTTCATTGTCAACAAACAAGCTTATCCCGAAGGTAAGTGGCACCCGTGTCCTATTGGAAGATTTATGAGTAGAATTTAGAGCTACATAGTTCATAATAAATCTTGGCATAAAGATATTTTGACTCCAGATTCTTGCGCTATTCAAAATTTACTAAAAATAAAATTTGCACAAAAAAATATAGTGTTCTTCTATAAGTGTGCTATATATAGGTTATTTACTTTATTACCTGTATGATTCTTTGTGTATCATACAGGTAATAAATTAAATAACAAATCATGTGAATTTAAGAGTGGAACACTACATTTATGTGATAACATATAACAAATCTTCATGTTACCGAAATTGTAAGTACAGCTTTACATGATAAAATTGCCTAATCTGCATACAATGAACTGCTCATAGTAATAATAGAGTTTTTACATATTACTTGAATGAACAGAGAAAACATCATTCACTACTGTCTTGAAAATAGGTACAAATGAGAAAAATTTTGTCTAAGTTTTCTCATAAATAATGAACTATGTTTGAAATATTTATCAACTGATTAAAGAATAATTTTGCATGATAAAGTTTTTTTGTTCAATATACACCACAAAAGATTTTCACATAATTTAAATTCCAGGCAAAAGCTATCAGCTTAAGTTTGACTTCAACTTAATAAAAATATATATGAAATGTCTTTTGTCATTACTTTAAGGAAGACAGTTTCATATATTTGTATATAGATTTTCCTTTTTTTTTTACCAATATTCACCAAAATATATTACACCATTGATTTAAAGAAAAAGGAACTTATTAAGTAATTATGCTTTTATTTAGTCTCACCAGTCCCATTGTCTGTGCATCTTTAATCTAAACTTGCAAGTTAAGTTTCACCCAGTTCTCGTTTTTAGTTGAAATTTTGCATGCATATGTATATAGAGGGACAATGCAATGTTCTGAAAATTTAAAGCTGATCTGATCATGGAGCTAGAAGGTGGCCACAGGAACTCTCTAATGAAACAACCCAAACCAATTGAGTTTTGGTTTGTTTGAATTGTCTTGTAAAGCATTACATGCCTATAAAAGCTTGTTTAAAAAACATATTTTTATATGAATTTATAATTATTTTTTTAAGAAAATTCGAAAAATTCCCCTGAATAAATTCTGTGACTAATTCTCTACATTGCACTTCAATTGAAGTATGTTCTTAGAAACAATAAGCTTGTTTTATTGCTTATCTTTCTATACTCATAATTCATAGGGTAATGCTGTTATCACTCAACTTCCTTCACACTATAAATAGAGCCAAACATACATATTTTTTCATGTCCATGTGCACTATCAAGTTAAAAGAGCTAATTTTTTTTTTTAAGAATTTTAATACATATCTATAATAATATAATACAGCTGTAGTTTGTTTGTTTGCTTGAACACATATCACAGGAACTACTGGTATGAATTGAAAAATTCTGTTTAGTATGAATAGTCTATTTATCGAGGTAGGCTTTTGGGCCTCAAAGGAGTGGAGCATCAATGAAAAATGTTGCAAAATTGGGGTAAATTTACACTGCTGAAACCGCTAGGAGTAGTTAGTGTGATACAAAAGTGGAATAATTGCATTTCTGAAACCAAGTCAGGTACTCAGTTGTACTTGTGATTGAGCATCATATCTTTCAGTAATTCTTGATATTATTTTACAAATATTTCCTTCATATTGCTTGTAACTTGCACTAAAGCATATAAATATAAAGGATCACTATTTATGTAGTAAGTGCAGCTACTCTGTGTAGAGTCTGAGCAGCTGTATGCTCGCCATGGTTCATCAACTTCTATGCGTTTGCTAGGATAAACAAGATTTACTTCATTATTAACCTTTTAATTATGTAAACTCATTATTAAATAATTTTTTATTTTATTAAAATACAAAAAAGATATAAATACAATATTATTTAATGATAAAATTTTTGCAAATCATGTCTTTGCCAATTCCATGGTTGTGACAAAAGTGGAGTTAGCTGGTTTGCGAATTAAGGTATTGATATATAAAAAAGGATGATAGATTATAAGTTGTTACAATTTAAATTACATTAAAATTTATTGCTTGTTTTGATTTGGTTGTTTATCAGTTCGAAACAAGTAAATTGAATAAGAAATTAAAAGCTATTCTTATGTAATAAACAAAATAATAAAGGAATATTTTGTTTGAGCAATGTTAGATACCTTATATTTTATCTTTTGCACTTATTCTGTATATGTGAGAAAAAAATCTGTTCTAATATTATAAACTTGGAGAGTTTGATTGGTTAAAGTTCTGCTTCAAATTGAAAAATTCTTTTAGTGTTAGGTAGCACATATATCGGAGAAAACTTTAGGCTGTATAAAATCAAACTATGAACAATAGGAGCAGGGCAAATTTTGCAAAAACGCGGAAATTTTTGCAGGTGAAACTGCAAGAAGCAGCTAGTGACAAATATAGGTGACTGGTATTTATGATAATAAAGCAAAGCGTGGGCATCACATTTATGTAATAAAATTAGAGGCATAGTTTTCAATTTAATTTAAAATAATAATAAGATTGTTGCTTATCAACTATAACTTTTTAACATTATATTTTATCTTTTTATATACATTAATAAAGTAAAAGCTATTACATTAATAAAGTATTATAGATCTTTCTAGTTGTCATAGCACAAACAGTATTTTTGTTTCAATTTTGGTGTAGTTAGTTTGGCCAAAACAAGCTTGTTTATCTTATTTGTTCTGTTTGGATTTTTATTGATGTTCCAATAGTGTACTGCAAACACATGGTAATAACACCACATAAATGATTATCTGTTCTTCAGTATTTTGTGATAGTACACAACTTTTATTTTATATAAAATTACTACCATTATATATGAAAGAATTTATGAAATCTAATATGAATTTGCTATGCCGTTCTAATGGCCTGATTTTCATAATTCTTTTTTATAATAAGCAAAATTGTCACCAAGCATTGGAGTTGGCGTAAATTTTACCATTCCCAACATATACGTAAATGCAATTTCTCCATACTGATTTCTTACTTTTCCATAGTTTTCTTTTCTATGTCTTTAATGTTTATTGTATGTCTGCAATTTGTTATTATAAAAACACTCATTGAAAATTACTCTTTTATTTAAAATTTTGTCAACTGAACTTGCATTGAAGGGAAACCAGGTGTCAACTTGTTCGTATTTATACAGTGATCCCTTCTATATGGTACTCTTATAATGCGCTTTCATATTATGAGATTTCTTGTCCCTCGTATGGCACATGTTTACTCCCATATAACACTGGAATTCTCCACATTATATTGTTGTACTGAATTTTTTTTGAGAATATTGATTATACAATATCTTCTAAAAGGTGTAGAAAGGACAATGTACAAAAGTGGTACCAAAAATTCTAATGCATAAATATCAAAATTATATAGTAATTATTTTCATAATTTCTTACCACATTGTGTTTCATGGATCTGTTTTTCAAACTGGGAATTTAATTTAAAGTATAAAAGTATGAATTTTGCATTACCTACAATACATTTGCACAATCTTTGATAAGATGTAGAATGCAATGGAATCTATTTTCTATAAATAGATTTTTCGATTTTGTTAAATATTTCGAAACCCGGGTTTTCTTTACGAAAAGAACTTCTGTAGAAGTTAATATAATAAAACTAAATCTGGTACGGTTTGCCATATAAAAATTGGCATTGCCCTTTAATTTATGGAATATTTTTTTTAAAAAAATTTTTAGCCATGGCAAGTGGAATGAAAACAAAACCAAAGTTGAAATATTTATTTTTCTCCAACAAAAATGTTATTTCTTTGGTTTTAATAAAAGATATATTTCATTCAAGCCGAATCAACTTAGACCCCTTTAACGAGAAAGTCCCTGCACCCGCTAGCTTTTTGGCTTTTTTACAATATTTTTCTGATGTTTTGTTGCTTTTTTTTTGCTTTCCTTTTTTCAGCATTTAGCAACATCCTTGCTCAGTTCTTATTGGTCATCGCGCGATATTATATAGCCTAGATCGATAAATGAACTATCCAACACTAAACAATTTATTTCAATTCGGACCAGTACTTCCTGTGATTAGCGCGTTCAACAAAAAAAAAACCTTTGCTTTATAACATTATTAGTTATCGATAATCAAAAGTAACATATTGAATTCCTTTGTTTGGCTGTTTGTGCTAAGATAGTACTGCAGTTAACAAATTCATGTTAAATATCGATATTGCTTATCTGCGCGTCAGACAATCGGGATTCTGTGAACTGGGATGGCACAGGGGTGGGGGGTGGGGGGAGGAGGTCAATGACCCCTGCAGGGCTGGCGCTTGATCTGTCCCCTGCACTTATACTTCGTTGGGCGACACTGATATTGAAAATGCAAAAGTTTGCATGTATTAATAGAGAGGTGTCGGTTATATTTTTAAACGCTGAAATGAAAGGGTATTTCGTAAAACTTAGGAATGCAGTAAACAATTTATTTATTTATTTATTTATTTATTTATTTATTTAACACTAATTTAGTAAATTAAATAACTACAAGACAACTTAAACTGAATGGTATCTTAATTATAGATGAAGAGACATGCCACGTTATAGTCGTATTATCGACAACAGTTTTTTTTAAGATTTTCTTTTTTTTTAAATTTAAGAACAATTTTAGTACGAGTTACAACAAAAATATTTGAAAACTAATTTAATATTAAATGATGCAAATTGGAAAATAGAAATAAAAAAATAAATAGGAGTTTTTCTCCGACTTTCTCAGTTAATAGGGTTTTATAGCGAGTTTTAATGCTACTTACAGAGAGTAAAGCGCAGCACAGCTTTTTTTTATGTTTTTTTTTATTACGTTATACGTCATGGCAGAGTGCCACGCAAAAAATATACGAAACCAATTGTGTCCCAAATTATGTTTCATTCGTACATTTTTCCACCATTTTGGGGTAAATATAGACGATTCAACTTAGAATTCGTGGAATATTCATAGAAATAGTCATTTATATACACGCGACAAATGATAGTAAAGTAAAGTAACAAAAAAAGTTCTGATTGAATTTCTGACACGGTAGCCAATCTACTTAAAGATCAGCCAACTGCGCAGGCAATATTATAGTGCTCTGTTCCTTTACTCACATAGCTCAACAGGACGGGTCGCCTGATATCTCGCCGTAATAGAGTATCTAGATTGCTGGTTGCCAAAATAAAGCACAGCGATAAAATAACAGTAGCACTCTAAGAGAGAAGCCGTGGTAGCTCAGTGTCCGGGCGCTCGCCTTCAATTCTGTTTACTCGAGGCGAACCTGAGTTCGATCCCCG
>JAOCPS010844407.1:0-10004 GCA_025505425.1 Graphium colonna
ATGCAGGATTAACAAGTGACACCAGGACATCAAACACCTCAGTCCTACCCGTGACCATGAACGCTGTAAAGGATTCGTAACGTCGGGTGATAAAATTTAAAAATAAACCGCAATAAAATCCGTAAAGTTGTATTATCTTCTTTAATGTCTTTTAGGAAAAACATCGTGGTCATCATATCTTATACGTGAAGCTCGTTGGTCCACACTGGAGTCATCATGGAATACTCTGGACTGAGGGTGCACTATGCCCTATACCCCCACTCCAGAAAGGCCTTTACTCAGCAGTGGAAAAATTCAAAAATAGGCTTTTATTTTTCTTTAGACAATATAGTAGTTTATCGATATTACATCACGCCAAACATCACTTGAATCTGCAAAAATGAACAGACTATCTTCATCCTGGAGACGAAAGAATGAATAGCATGTTACAAAGTAATAATAAAAGAGAGAAAGAAGGAATGAGACTGTGCATAGTAATAGGTCTTCGTTACGCTACATCAAACTCTTAATTCGGGCACCATAAATTATAATTTATTTCTATGACAATTCAATTAAAATATTCCGCCATTAAATACACTACACGAAAAAGCAAGCAAGAAATATAATCGCTTATTCCACAGTAACAATTGAACACATTTTCTGTCATTCACAATCAGTTATGATGTTCTAAACACTCTCTCCTCTATCTAAATAACAGCAAGCAGTGACATTGTGGCAGATATAGTTGCTTATATTCCTATATTTATATCATAAGGCTTATGTAACGGTTCGTTTTTATAAATCAAAGTAATATCATATGACTTTATTTTGAAAGAATTACCTTTCTTTTAAGATTTATCTCACGCATCAACGCCTACCAATGCAATACAGTGCTTATTAATAAAAAACCAATATTGAAAGTTTTATTTTTTTGGATACTTTTATATTGTATAGAGAAACTTAAGCTTTTTATTAAAAAGGATCAATAAAATAAGTATTTAAAATTGAATTGATAACATTTGTTTTTAGTAAACTTACTCATTAAAACGATTGTAGTGCAAATTGAACCAGCCAGGAGATATGAATTTTAGTACCGATCCAGGCATGAAAGCACAACATTTATTTTTGCATACAATTATTCTACCAAACAGTAATTTTATTACAAATACGTCATATGGCTTCTATTGCATGCAAATTTATTTAATATTTTGTATCTGTAACCTAGTTCAAAAAAAGTTGATGTACTTAATTTGGATGTTTCTGTGTGTGTTTTTACGTATTTCTGTCATTTAATATGCCATTTTAAATATTTTTTTTGTCCCAAAGGAACTACTTCCGAAATAGTCCCCTAGTAGTATAAACATCAGTTAAATAGTTTGTTCTTTAAATAAAAAAAAACTGAAAAATTGTTCTTTGAAGTACACTTCTAAGACGTTTGAAATCAGTTTTTTAGTTAATGATTTAAAACTTTTAAGTTAAGATTATAGTCAGACGGAACTGAAATATCTAGGAGGTATGTGTTATTGTCTATTTTGTCTATATATACATAGACAAAAGGTTTGGTATATTGTGAGCGATTTTGACGTCGGTTTGTACTGGGATCTCCCACATTATTTTACTTGTGCTGTTTTCTTTTACAAATGGTTGCTTGAATTCCTCTTTCCACCATAATTTATTAGTATCAATTTGCATTTTATTAGTTAGGCACCAAAATACATACTGAACTAAATTATTGTTTTCATGTTATATGTTCCTGCAAGTTTTTGACAACCAGCGAGGAGATGTTGCACGGTTTTGTCTTTGATTACACATAAGCGGCATTTACCATCTGTGTTGAGCTTTAATACGTCGCGTTTGTGCTGGTTGGTCAGCATTGCCTCGTCTTGTATTGCAAACAAAGATAACTCTGATGATAGTGAAATGGGTTGTCTTTTCAACCATATAAACGAAAATTTTATATCGACATTGGCAAGGTCAAGAACTTTTTTCAGAAATTGCCCATGTAAGGTTTTATCTCAGCAGATTGGTTTTGTTTCTTATTTATACTATTTCTTATTGCTGACTTTGTGTGATTCCTATCTAATGGCGGTTCTAATTCCTTTCCTATTTCACTTGCCTCTCTGTAAATGGAATATTTCTCTATTTTCCTGTCATGTTGTGCCACAGCTTCTATAAAGTAATCACTTTCTCTTCCTCTGTATTCTTTATACTTTACTATGTGAGCTTTTTACAAATTTTCTTAGTTTACTAATCCCCTGCCACCACTAATTACAGGTAAGTACAAGCTTGTCACGTCTGCTTTTTGCTGGTCAGCTTTTTTGTAAGTTATTTTCTTATTTAATGTCAATGCTCTTTTAGTCGCTATTTTTGACTATTGACCACCCCAAAAGAAAACAACAAAATAGGTACAGCATAAGTGTTAATTCCTTTTATTATATTTCCTGAATTTAAATAAGAATTTGTTAGGATTTTTATTCTTCTGAAGTACTCCTTAAGCAACTGATCTCTTATATCACTGTGATTCATTAATTCGTAAATATTTATAATTATGATCTAATTATAACTGTCCAAAAATATTTCCGTTACGGAAAACATGTTCATCACCATCTGTGTAATGTCTATGTCCAGCGATAATGTGGAGTATATTGCATTTATCTAAACCAAATAACATAATTATACCTGCTGTGGAAATTTCAACTCTATGTAGTAAAATTTTCAAGTTGTTTTTGCTATTTGCGTATATTTTTAAGTCATCCATGTAAATAAGATGATTTATCTGCACGTTGACCTTTAGATAGTAACCTTTTCTTATTATACTTATTCAGGATGGTTGATATTGGGTTCTGTGCCAACGAAAATAACAGTGGAGACAAAGAGTCCCCTTGAAACATAGCGCGTTTTATGTAAATCGGTTTAGTAGTGTAAGATTCTTTAATAACGGGTATTCGTCATATTAACTCTTCATACCAGCTCTTTCTAAGAATGATTTGTTAGCTGGTGGACACCTATAGATTTCTAACATCTCCAAAAACCAGTCATGTTATGCACTAAAAGTATTATAGTTCCACTAATAAACGCATCTTTCATCAATCATACCAATTATATTATATTCTGTATTTTTTCCATTTCTGGATTGATATGTAATTTTACTACATTTAAATGCCAATTAAGTCGTCGTGACATGCATGAACGTTGGCACTTTTTTAAACCATACTAATTATTATTTTTTTAATTTCTCATTTTAAAAGTGAAAAGTAATTCGCTCAACCATTTTTGATGCCGCAACCCGTCAGTTGGCTTTTTGTTAAAATATGGCTTCGATCAAAAATACGAAATGAAAAAGGTTGGTTCATTTCGTATTCTTGATCGAAGAAGTTTCCAAAGGTACAAGCACACAAATATACACAACGACAATACATAACGCATGCAAATACATAGATCATAAAATTGTTTTCTGTTTGAAAAGATTACATCAAAGTATCTAAAAAATGTATATCATACAAGTAGTTATAAAAAAGCAACCACGTTAACACAACGTCATTGAAAATAAAATAATTAATAGTTTTTAAAAATTATAAATGAAAACAGAATTATGTCTGCCAATGTTATAACCGAAATACTAGTCTTATATACCAAAATAATATTATTCATTCGGCAGTTGGCGTTCAGCAGGGTGATGCCCCATTGTTTAATTTGGAAATTCAACTTATTATTTCAAAGTTGAAATCTAGACTCAATTTAAATCTCTATTTGGTACCTGAACGATGGCACTGTAGGGGGTAATTTTTATGACTTACATATTTAATGATCTTTTCCAAATTATTAATGAATGTAAAAATATCGGTCTTGATTTAAATAATTCAAAATTTTCTTTCCTAAGAAAATTTATTTTCCGGATAAAATTCGTTTTTTTTTAATTTAATTCGATTTGTCTAGGTATTTTTCCTCCTCCTGATATTTACCTTTCTTAAAAGTAAAACTTGACCAATTTTTATATCAGGGTCCAAATTTTTTTTCTTCTACTCGTAAATCCTCATATAGCTCTTACTATCCTTAGACATTGTGTCTTTGTTCCGAAATTTACTTATCTTCTTCGCTGGAGTCCAGTTTGGAAATGCACTGGTATTTTTAGAACGAAACTGATATAAGTCTTAAGACAACTAAAGAAAAAAAACTAAATTTATTCCTTAATGAACTGAGCTGGACTCAAGCGACTTTACCTATACGCTACGGCGAAATAGGTATTAGAAAAATATCAAGTTTTGTTTGCCAGCTTTCCTTGCTTCCGTGCATATTATGACCTTTTTGAGTCATAAAATTTTACATCAACCTAATTTTGATCTCTCTTTTGCTGAGGAAGCAAGGATGTCTTGCGTGGCTATTTGCCCTAATGAAAATATTCCACTGGAAGTTAACCAACAAAACAGTGGGATATTCTATTGGTGCGGAAAAATCACCAAGAATTGTTCCAAGCTTTAGACAGTGATACCGACTGTGTTCGTTTTCTTGGTGTCTAATCAAAGAATTCTAGCCACTGGATACAAGCTCCTCCATCAAGCAATTTAGGTACATTGCTTGATGTCTAAAGATTACGCGTTACCGTAGGAATCCGTTTAAGTGCTCCGTTGTGTGAACCACATGTTTGTCTATGTGGTTCTTATGTTAATAATTTAGAAGTGCACGGATTAGCGTGAAAGAAATTCAAAGTCATTTTTTACGACGATGACAATATGTTTTACCTATTTTGTTCCTTGTATGATCAAGTTGTTTTCCTCATATTCATTTTTTCTTTTAATCTTTAGATTACTCTGAGAAGGTGAGGCAGAGCAGTCATATGTATTTTTCCTTGTAAAAGCATTTAATCTATTTAAGTTATAATTGCATAAATCCAATAAATTATCAGCTGCTTTAATATACTCCTGAATTATTTTCTGGGATAACTCCTAGTTATCAGTCATTAGTTGTAACGAATGAGCTATGTTTTTAATTTCTGTTTGCTAGTGTAGGATGTCTAGATCATACGTAGACCTATCGTGATCTAATTTATTTTTGTACAATTATTTTTTATTAATGTTGACTGTTCATTGTTCATATTATACTCATTTATTTGTTTGTAAGAAAAAATATTTTTTTAATAATTTACTACTTTTATTAATCAATATGTTTACTTTTATGTATTTTTTAAATTTGTTTTTTGTAGAAAAATTAACAACATTGGAATCATCTTTTGTTAAGCCAATTACCATATTAGGATGACATTCAACCAACTCAGAGTAAAAAAATTGTGTTTGTTTGGAATCGCGAGAAATATTAAATCCCTTTCATTGTAGTATAAGTTTATTGGCCCCTTCTAAATCAATCTCTAACTCAGTTATTTTATTTAGGTATGTTTCATGCAATGCATTGCTGCATTGGTTGAATGTACTCACCACGTTGCTTAATTGATCTCGTTGTGCAACAATTTCCAAATAATTGAAATGAAGATCATCAAATTCATTTTTCAATTCAGTGTTTTTTTTAATGATTAATTGAGATTCTTCTTCACTCTCTTCACGCTCTTGCAGTAGCCGCTTACAAAGGTCTTTAGAAGATTTCAACTCCTGTCAGGTATTCTCTAGTTTAAATTCAAGATCCTTTGTTGCAGCTCTGCGGGTGGTCATTGAAATTTACATTGCTAATATTCTGTAATAGATATAGAATGGAAATGTGAGATTATGATAGTAGAAAAGATTAGTAAATTTAAATAGGTGTAAAGTTAGAAATTAATAAGATAATAAAAAGAAAGAAAAAAGAAACCAAATCAAAAAATTCAACAAAGATTAGCAACAAAATATGATATTTATAAAAGTTACAGTACCAAGTTAAATCTATTCTATTCGTCTATTTATTAGGTATATTTGTTTTAGTTTTGAATTATTTAATATTTAACTACCATTAGAGCAATTATTAAGCTAATATGTTAAAGCCACAAAGTATTATTTTTATATAGTTTTGAATACGTTTATATGTATTTGTAAAGGGTATTTATGTAAAGCTGTCTGTGTCATATTTTTTATCTACAACTTTGCTTCTAATTTGTCAAACAAAGTGGGATATTTACGGTGCCAAAACATAAAAATTTATTTTACTCACTATATGCGACTTGTATTCAGTAATATCAATGGCTTAAATGTTATGAAATGATAAAGATACTTCCCGGGGTTTTGTATCCTAGTTTAAAAGTTCTGCAGTAATCTCAATGACAGCTCCAAACACAATTTTACTTCGGAAATGCACTTTATTATAACTTTTTTGTTACATTCATTTTATATAATTGTAATGGAGCAAAATTATTATAGAAAATAGTAAGAAAACGATATTTAACATTAATTTTCTACGATAAAACACGTGGTAAAATTTTTGATATGTCCCCCAGGCCTGTGTTTATTTTATTGGGTAATAAAATGTTTATTTGGTAAACCACTTATACAAATTGTAAATTAAAACCAAATGTAATAGATATCTTACTATATTATTGTTACTATTTTTTATTATAAATTAATCATTCCTTCTGAATATATTAATTAATAACAGCGTCGCATTCCTTTCGCAGAGACAGATATCGGTCGAGTCGTCATCACACAAAAAGGAATGAGTGAATTTGGATAAAATTAAATACAAATATAGATTAATATTTGAAATTTAATTTATAGGACGGGTTTCGAAGAACCCAAAAAGAAAACAACGCGAGTTTATTTTTAGATAAAATAACACATACGATAAAGTTTATATAAATTACTTCAAAAGCGTTAAAATATAAAAAAAACTAAATAGGAACGATATAAAACCTATAATTTCCATTTGCATATTTGTAGTTTATACATGCGTATTAATAACAAGATTGCGATCAAGTGCAGGGAAGCGTTCATTAAACTAGCCCGGCCAGAACACTGTGTTGATCAGATGCTCAAGTGATTAGTCTCGAAACCCTTGGAAATATAAATAATGTTAAAGTCCGTTACAAATAATAATTCGCGACCTCAATCATATTAAATATTGACCCTTTGAAATTGGTAAAAAAAATTGTTACGCCCATCGAGCAGAGTTATTATTTTAGATTTAAAATGCATTTTTGATATCACGGGATCATGTCCGTCACTCAACAAGGATTTTCGCTATTTGGATGCAGTAAACATGTATTACTAATTTTCTTCAAAAAATTAGATGATATTATGTGCTTCAGTAATATCTTATTGGTTATAGATATACTTACTTGCCACATACAATCCTGAGTCTGACATGACTCCAATTCCAGAACTATGAACGTATACTCTAGCTTTTTATGATGTCACGCGATATGAAATAAAGTTATACTTTCAATGTTAGTTGGGACTTCGTTAGCTCCTTTAAAAAAATAAAAACTTAAAATATATTTATTCACATGACACTTAAGAAAGAGTGTTTATTTAATTTTTCTCTTAAATTAGTCTAATGGTAGGTTCAGGATAGATGGTGGAATTTTATTATACATGCGTATACCTTTTCTTATAAACGATTAATTCATCTTTTGTAGAAGAAAACTCTTGGTAGTAAGATTGTCTTTGTTTCTAGTATTAAAATTATGTTGATCACTATTTTTTGAATAAAAATTAACATTTTGATGAATAAATTCAATGTTACAAAAATGTATTGCGAAGCCACTGTAGGTATATCTATTTCTTCAAAAATATCTCGAAGAGTATTTTGGTCACCAATATTTTATATCACCCGACTCTTTTTGAATATTAAAAACTATGTTTATCTCAGCTGCTCTACCCGATAGCAAAATATGATAAAATAAGATACTATGTAAATAACTAAAATAAACAAGTCTAGCAGTATCAACGTCTGTTTTATTATCTGTCTTATTATCTGAATCGCGAAGACAGCGGAGCTTAGTTTATTAGCGAGAGACGAAATACGGGGTTCCATTGAAGACCGCAATATATTGTTATTCCTAAAAATACCGTGGAATCCGAAATAATACGGAATTCATTATTTAACATGGGACTCGAATAATTTTTCATTAAATTAAGTAGAGTAAATTTACATATTTCATTTTACTTACATTTAACATGAGATTATTATTATTAAACCAACGGAGTATGTGTGACAGTGCACTATTCACTTTGTAATAAATTGTCACGTTTCTGTCATCTTTAAAAATCAGGGAAGTATCATCAGCAAATAGTACAATATGACAAAATTCTTTCGCATTAAAAGGTAGATCATTAATATAAACTAGAAACAGGAAGGGACCCAGAATAAAACCCTGAGCGACACCCATTTTTAAGGGAGATCTAGGAGAACTTACAGTATCTATAATTCCGTTTTGAATCCTTTCACTGAGGTAAGAGGTAATAAGATCAAGAGCTATTCAACGAATTCCATAATGATGGAGCTTGTGAGGAAGGGTATTATGTTCCACACAGTCAAATACTTTTGACAGGTCACAGAAAAGTCCAACAGTATTTTGCGATTTCTCCTATGCGTTATATATATGTTTAAGAAGCGCGATGCCAGCATCGATTATTGACTTTCCTTTAGTGATGAATACTATTTGTGTTAAAATGCAACAATAGTTTATTTAACATGATTTTATCAAGTTTTAATAAATGATGGCGATTTGAAAATAGGTATATAGTTACTGGGATCATTTTTCTCGCCACTGTTATATAGGGGTACTATTTAATTTAATTTTATAGAATCGGGAAAAGTTCCCGAATCTACACATTTCTTCAAATATTCAAAGTCAGTGTAGTGCAATATACGGTATTATTGTATTAAGTAACTTAACGGACATACCCCAGAAGTCACAGGTATTTTTATGATTAATAGTCTTATACACCCTTATTATACCCTTTGTTGATACATTCTCAAATTATATGATGCTCGCAATAGATTGTATTTTTTTATAATATTTTAATAGCATTCAGGGGAAATTATTGTAATATAGATGTGCCCTTGACTGGGATATCAAAAAAATAGCTCTTAAAACAGGTATCTTCATGATTTCCTAAAGTTATTGGTACGTAATCTATTATCAATATATTTATGATCATATGCTCGCTACATAATTTGCATTTCCTAGAGAATGGCGTGTAATGGCGTCCCACGTTGCTTCTATTTTATTATCCGAGTTAAAGATTTTATTTCTAATAAATATAGACTTAGCCTGAACACAAACCTTTTCGAATAATTTATAATAATGTTTTACACGATTATGGAACCCTGATTTGCGATTCTACTGCCTTTCAGTGTATAGTTAATAAAGAGTATATCTGCTTTTGTATAAACCTATTGTGGCCCAATCACAGAATTTAAGGTTTGAATTTTCAACAAAAGTTCGTGTTTTAAAAATGTTATTAAACGAATCTAAAAGAAAATTAAAAAATCGCTCTAGTGTATATTTGGATTTTCAATTTATATGTCGTTAGAAAAATTGTAAACTATTTTATCTTTAAAAATTTAACCCTGTTATCAGTAACTGGTCTACACTAGATTTTTGTCCCACCACACTAATTTTATTAGATATAGAAGTGGTAATTTTATTAGATAGAGAAGTGGTCAGAACTTAATTTATTTATACTTACTTACTTGCTTATCTTGCTTGACTTATTAATTGCTTTTTTTGACAAAACACATTATCTATTTATTTGAAAAGCCAGTTAGTAACAAGGGTTGGCTCACAAAAATACAAATATTGAAAAGATTGAAATAAATTTAGGAGCCTATAACTTAGCTGTGTTACATGGAGTAAACCTATATTAAAATCTCCAACCTTTATTGCAGATTCCCTATTGTAGCATATTATGCAAAGAATATTATCCATCTTTTTTTCAAGCACTTCCATATCATCTTAAGGGGGCCAGTACACGCATTCTATAATATACTATTGAATCGCAACGCAGGATAGCTCTACAGATCGTTCGACAAAGAGCCACTATATCCTGTCGATTTCTACAAACTACATCTTTTCTTACCAACACAAGAACAACCGCGAGAGC
>JAOCPS010844418.1:0-10002 GCA_025505425.1 Graphium colonna
TATCTTGCAGGAGCGACTGAACCATGGTCTTGACTTACCGCCGATGGGGACGACAGAGAATGGAATATAAAGTTCCAAGCTGTTGAATATAGACCATATATCGTCCAGCAACACCTTAAGGCTATATATACCAGTGACAGGTAAAACAAAAGCTAATCAAAATATTTAATTTATACGCAAGATTTTTCATAAATGCAAAACATCTACAGTAGCTGACGTATTCTCACGTAGCTTATACTAAGAGCGATACATATTACAAGTTGCTGCATTTCTATGGATTATAGTTGATGTGTAACATCTTTCCTCTAGAATTTTTGGAAATTTTGTTAATAAGGAAGGAAATGTTTTACATGAAACCGGAAAAGCGTGCTCTATTTGATTTGACCAGAAGCGCGCGTTGACAGAGAGATGGCGGTGAGATGTTACAAATCATATGCGACTACTGTAAGGCTCGCTTGCCTTTTTGGTAAATTAGTTGTGATTGCTTGCTTTCGCATTTCTTATTGCCTGTTTTTCTTATTTGAATACTTCACAACTTCTTTAAACATCAATTCAAATTCGAAATATATTTATTTACATAGATGCTTAGGCGTTGTCATGAAACGTCAAAATTTTATCATTACGTTGATATAAAATTAAAATTCGTGACTAGGTAGCGCAAGTTTGTAAAACAGATTCTGGTAAGAATAGCGGGCGAGAAATCTCTCGTATTTAAATGTGCAAAATATTCTGCAACGCCTATGCCTTCATGCAAAAAATGTATTTATATTGTGCCCTTTAATTGGTCTAATGGCTTGATTTAATACAGAGTGTGGGATTTTATTAACCATGCGTATGCCTTGGCCTGTAAATTATTGATTCATCTTTTGTAGACGATAGCTTGGGAAAATAAGATTGTCTTAGTTTCTTGTATTGAATTTATGTCTTTCACAAATTTTTAAATATAAATAAATGTTTTGAAAACATCTCGAAGGCTATTTCGGGCTCCAATATAGTGCATTGCTGGAATAGCTCTTTTTTGTAAAATATAGACTATATTTGTGCCAGATGCGCTACCTGACATGAAAATACCGTAAGATAAGATGCTATGGAAATAACTTAAATAAATAAGTCTAGTACAATCGGCATCTGTTAGTTGGCTTAGTTTTCGAACCACGAAGAAAGCGGAGCTTAGTAAACCAGCGAGGGATGAAATATAGAGATGCGGTTTAAGACAAGAATCTAGTGCAATTCCTAAAAACGCTCTGGAATGTGTAGTACTAAGAAATTAATTATTTAACTTGGGATTAAAGTCGTGTCTTTAACATTAAGAAGATTAATTGAATACAATTTATTATATTTGGATTTAACACGAGATTGTTACTATCGAACCAATGGAGTATATGTGACAGTGTACTGTTCACTTCGTCATAAATTTTCACGTTTCTATCAACTCTAAAATTTAGATATATAGTATCAGAAAATAGTACAATATCACACAACTTTTTCGTGTAAAAAGGAAGATCATTAATATAATCTAGAAATAAGAGTTGACTCGGATAGAACTCTGTGGATCTCCATTTAGGAGATTCAGTAGAATTTACATTATTTATAAGCAGCGCTATGCCACGAATTTCATTATGATGAAGCTGAAGAAGAAAGTTATTGTATTCTACGGCGTCAAGTGTTTTTCACAGAAAACACCAAATGGCATTTAGCGATTTACTCCATGTGTTTTATACTCATATATGTTTGAGATGCGCGACACCCGCATCGGATGTTGACTTGCATTCAGTGAATCCATATTGGGCATTATGAAAAATACTATTAGTTTAAAAATGTACTGATGACTAATTTAAAACATATTAAAGAAAAACTCTACTAAATGATGACAATATGACAATAGCTTTATAGTTACCGGGTTTATTTTTCTCTTTATTTTATATAGGGTTTTCTATTTTGCTTAATTTCCTAAGATCAGGAAAAGTTCCAGAATCAAAACTTTTATTGAAAATTCGAGCTAAATAAATTTAAATATCAATAATCCTAAAGAAGATCATAGATATAAATGTTTTATTAATATTACGGTTCACTTTTTCTTAAATCCTTGCTGAAAATATTGAAAAAGGCATTGAACAATTTTTACACATACAAAGTTTACATAGGCCCCCTGGGCTATTGGTATAAAATCTTGCTTTAAAACCAACAAACGTGGAATATATCCCGAAGAGTAATGATTTTATGGTTCTTGGTCGGGTGGTTAGGTAAATGTAATATCGACCCTATCAAGTCTGTAATTTAAGCACTTAATCTTTATATATATTTATTTTAAACGGCTGGTCCTTTGCATGTAATTCTATATGTATATATTTCTGTATATATGTACAATTGCACCTGGCGCTGTTATCGATGGCTAATGTAGTTGCTTCAAGGGGGATATTAATATTTGTGTCATATTATCATCGTCATATTTACGTAGATGTATACAAATGAATAGATAAGATTATTATAAAAATATGTTAAAAACAGAAAATGTAACACGATAATTAACATTTTTCTTTTAGTATCTACATAATGATGCAAAAATCTTATTCTTCAAGTGCCTCCGTCTTTACAGGGGTCATACTATTGTCTCGCTCTGAAGAAAAGGTGTTTTTTAAAACAATTGCGTTTACAGCAATATTAAACAGTACTGACTGGGAAACAAGTTATATCATTATCCAATATTACAGTTTCTTTATTTTGAACCGCGATTGTTTAGTATTTTATATTGTGGAAAGATATTTTATGTGTAGTACTTAACTGCCTTTGTCGAGGAGCTGATTACTTACTGACTGATTATAATAATGAAAAATTTTTATAATTCGAAATCTGTACGATGAAATCAAAGCACCACTTTGTTCCTTTTATTACTTTTCTACTTCTATTACTTCAATGTATTACTTACTAGTACTGGACTGTTAGTATTTGTTAAAAATGATCTTATAGCAAAATATATTTGTAGGCAACAGATATTGCCGAATGGTAACCATTATGCATGGTGGTAATAATCCCTCTATGTATATTTTCACCCCCAAACAGAGATAGAGGATTTTCTATAAAGTTTACAAACAGACGAGGTGCTATACAGAAATCGATTTTAAAGCCATTTTATGAAAACCGTTGTTTGAGATCTAGGTGTTTATTCATGTGCAATTTATGTCTTTAAAACGCTCTTGTAATACAGTGTTCAGATCTTATGTTGTGCGCTCAGACAGGAACTTTTTCAAATTAACAAATAGTGAAAAAGTTCGTAAATATGGGCTTGTAATCACAGGGCAGGAATTTAAAATCAAACATGAAACTATTTTTATCTTTAAATATAACACATATGTACCTTAAACCTAACACATTTTTCATAATTTTTGTATAGCTTGTTTTTACGTTCGAAAAACATTATTTATCTTTGCTTTCAAAATAACCCGAAGATAAAGAGACATCTCATATTTTTTTTAAATTTTGTTACCCTGACTTTGAAAAGCTGCATAATAATAAAACTTTATGTGCATTGATTTAGAAGGAAAAAGATTTGCGTGATTTGCAACAAAAGAAATAGAGGCCTATCTTAGAGTGGTTTCAAAAGAGGTTTTATGTATTTTAAGAAATTTCCAGGGGATTAGAACCACCATCAGTCAGTAATCAAACTCGAGCAGTGTTATCTCGGCACTTTTTTTTAAGATTTCACAGCTCTGAATGGTATATTTGATTTTTTTATAGGGAATAACTATCTATTACATCTAATAGTAATTTTTAATGTATCTTGGCCCTATATTTTCAACACTTAAGCAGTACATTCACTTAATATTAACCATCAAATTTATTTCCATATAAAATACAGTGACATGCCCATCTTAATATGCACTTAGAATTAATGGAACTAATTGCCATATATACAGTCAACATCTGTTATAATGGCCGACATTCCGTCATCATGGTCGTTATTTTTCTCCATACAGATCTTTTTTTTATTTCTAGGAACGAATAGGTATCGCTGGAAACAAAGTCTCAGAGGAAGGATGGTTGAAGAACCAGTTCAAAATCGCATCAGTAAACGGCACCTGTTGCTTCATGGCGCGTGTGGACGCGCGCATCGTCGTGCAAAGCAGCAGAACTTTTGTCACATCTTTTCGTCGTTCGTTAATGACTTCCCTCATTTTTTCTAACAAAGAAACGTAGCAATCTCCCTTAATGGAGACGCTACGATCTTTGTAATAAATCTATAGGATTCACATACCATACATATATTCTCAATAATTTTCTTTGTATTGTAACAAGAAATCGATTAAGAATTGTATATAATTTACAAGAAAAATAGCAAATGTAAATATAATATATTCATCTCGACCGATTTCAGAATTGATGTTGTCGCGGTGTTAAAAATATGTGCAATTTACATAGGTACTCGTTGCCCATCGTCTTATGCTTGTAAAATACCCGTATCACACGGTCTTTTCCAAATATTATTTGTGATGCCTTTACCAGCAAGGACATACTAATTTATAATTCCAGCATAAAAGTATGTTCGTTTTTGCAGATTTAGGTTGCCGAATAAACATCAAAATTTTAAAGGTTTCGCACCTCTAACGGTGGAAAGGAATCCGTATTAGATCACTTTGTTATGCTTTTTTCGCGTACGAACGCGTAATGCCTGAGCTCTCTTGGAATTGTAAAGAAATTAACCTCCTAAGTCTAATCGTAATCAAATGATATCAGCTTATGTCGTTTTATTCGTACGGGAGTAAAGAAGCACGAATAATAATCGAGTATTAATATAATAGAATCAAAACTTATAGGGTTATTCCCGTTGACCGGAAATCATGCACTGTGGCAATAAGCAATATATTATAGGACAAGTAAGAAAAAAATCCTAATTTATATTTTTTTTTGTGCACAAATTATTTTTTTATTCATTTCTGATTATGACTATGCTAATGTTCCGAGTTAAGTTACGTTATAGCAACCCCCGAAATTTACAGTGCCGTAATGTTTTATCAATTTCTCTTTTTTCTTTTTGCTTATCATTTTTTCTGTTTAACTAATACGGACCGATAAAAAATCTTCTTATCACATAATTTTAATTTTTAATAAGGCTATTCACTCATAAAACATTTGAATGAAATAAATTGTTTTCAAGTCACATATAGGAGGTTATTTCTATTCAATTCAGAATTAACTATTTATTACCCAAAATTACTTTAAAGTTTCCATTATATACAATGCACCTGTAAATGTATATACAGAAATGACGCTTTTATTGTGTTCGTAGACGTTTGAAGTGCTGTAGTTTTAAGTCTACGAAGATTACGAAGATAGCGTAATACGTAAAGTACTCCGCCTGTACTCTTTGTGTAATTAAAAGTTTCATGTAGAAGACATCGTTAGGAAGATGAGTTATAATGACCAGTATGTACGAAGTGTATGGACGATGTTAGTCGCGTCTATATAACATGTTTTTTCTAAATGACAGTTGAGGCGGGATCGTTTGCTTTATTTATTCAAGTACAACATAAATTTCTTTAAATTGTACATAAATTATCACTTTTTTCCGTTCCACTTTATTCTAATGGTAGGTGGTCTACTAGATTTACAAAGCCGAAGGCGTAGGTTCGAACCCCACAACGTTGACAATTTTTTGTATTGTAGTTTTCTAGTTGGTATAGGACAAATTCATGTAATAGGTCGTTCTTGTACTTGATGTTAATTCGGACCGTAGGCTATCAGAGGTGTATTATGGAAAAAATATGTATCTGCGCTTACATGACTAGTCTGGTCATGAATGCCGTAACTTAAAAGCTTTTCTTTTTTTTACCTTTCGTTTATTTTTTTTAATTTGAAACACGTTTATTATTCTAAAACTACGAATTTACATATTTTTCGTACTCAATATCAAATAATAATATCGAATGAGGTATTAAAGAAAATATGATTGCAGTAATCGCCTTGCACAAAGTGGGTATGGAGCCATAGGTCATATTCCAGACACTTCAAAGGCTTGGTATCGGCCGTATGTTCATATATCGTATAATCAACAGATACAACAACACTTCCTTTATCGAAGACCAGAAAACATCGGGGTGTCCGCGTGCTGTTAGAACTACAAAGGCTGTTAATGCTGTTAAAGCTAGAACTCGTCGAAACCTTATTAGGAAGCAAAAATTCTTATCGTGAAAAATTGAGATTATCGCTAAGGCTCTGTTGCATATTATAATACAATACTTGAAAGAGTGGCTCGATCGAAATCGCTTTCTAACGCTAAGCGCTGATGAAATGTAAGCTTACAGTTTAAAAGAAGCTGGCTGTTCAAGTGGTAGGAAAGGTGCAACATGGTCATCACCTGCGTCAGTGATGGTCTAGTGGGGCGTGTCTTATCAAGAAGTCCCAAAACTAAATTTTGTTAAAAAACAAGTGAAAACTTCAGCCTAAGTATATTAAGATACAGTCTTGGGTCGTCTTGTGAAACCTCTCAGTAATACACTCTTTAAAAATGTATCGTGGACTTTCCAGCATGATTCTGCACCTGGTCACAAGGCACAAACTACCTTAGCCTGGCTCGAAACCAACGTTCCCGGCTTTAAAAAAGCTGAAGACTGGCCCTCGTCTAGCCCAGACTACAACCCTTTAGGCTCTGATTTTGAATAGAATTTTTTTTCCTAAGACTACTGAATATGTACGTATAAATTTTAGTAATATTACATTATTTTGAAAAAAATGCACTTCCATTTGTAACATAATTTATGACTGGATTAGGTATACATAATTATCACAATAAATTTACTACAAAAGGAGCATATGTTTTGTACAAGCGCCAAACTCATATTATAGGTTTGGTATAAAATTAATAATAAAGAGAAACTAAAGCAGTAAATAAAATCTCAATCAAAAAAATATTTACAAAGATCTACTTATTTTAAAGACTGCGAAACGTTTTCAATCATAACAGACTGGGGCGAATCTTATATTGGAATTTATAATTAACACTGAAAATTTAATGCAATTTAAAGTTTTCTACAATTAACTATACCTCGAAATAAGCAAAAATTCATATTATATAAGCACATAATATTTAATTATTATATTATTTATTACCATAGATACAAGTTCAAAATTAATATCCTTTTTCCTGTACTTAAAAGGTTTTTGCAACTAAACTTTAAACCAGGAATCTATTTCGAGTCATACATGTCTTTATCCGAGCAGATTTTGACTATTAATCGTACTGACGCCAACTGATTGGCGGAATGTTAGTCATTATTAAAAAATCTATGAAAATGGCACATCCATACTCTAATTAACACATAACGTTCCATTAAATTTCATATATTCTTTATTTAAGTATTGAAGTCATGTGCAGAGTTGTGAATAGGTTCTTATTTTCTTTCTAAACGTCTACAACGTTATAGACGGAACTCTACAGCGCAGAGAGCGAAATCAGCGTAGCGCGATGTGAATTCTAAATGTTTTATATATAAACGTAATGTTCTTCTACTTCAGATACAAATATTGCGACATATTAGTATAATTATAATAGAACTAGAAAAAACACAACTAACATTATTATAGATAGATATTCGGGGGTAGGTAAATAAAAAGTGCATACGTTCTTTTACTAAGCTCCTTATATTTTATTTAAAATTATATAGTTTTTGGCAAAGTTACGGTTTAAATATCGTTTATTTTTTATAGTTGAATAGTGTGTTACTTACATTAGCTGCATATTTATGTAACTTATACATTAAAAAGGTTATTGACCACCTGCCTGCATAACTTTCACCCCTGCACTTCACAGTTTTTTTTGTTTGCACTAAGATTTCCAATTTCGCTGAAATAACAAGCACTCAGAATAAGCTTGACGAATTCATCACAAAAAATTTGATGACATGCAGGCTCAGATAACTAATTCTGGATTCTCAAAGGATACGGTTGCTAAAGTTGGAGAGGAGCTGCGGAGCTTTCGGGAACTTGTTTATGGTATGCTAAGTCTTTGCGCCAGCAAATCAGGGAGTGTGCCAAGCAAGTGGATGAGTTGGATCCCAGAACTCGAAGAAGGGCACTTATTGTCTCAGGTTTGTCCGAGGAGGCCAATTACTTCTTGAGGTGTTCAACAAAAAGTTGGGCCTAAGTAACATTACTAGCTCGTCTATTAAGGTGTGTCACCGTTTGGGAGAATCCAGTAAACAGCGTCATCGCCCAATCTTAGTTAGATTCACTTGCATTGACAACAGACTTGCTGTTTGGAGATCTAAAACCAAACTAGAAGGCTCCCCAATATCCTTTAAGGAATTTTTGACCAAAGCAAGGCAGGCAGTATTCAACAAGTCACGCTTGCATTTTAGCGTGCGTTCGGTGGGGACTCAAAGTGGTGTCATCGTTATAAAAACGCCTTGTGGAACCAGACATAAAATAACTACTAATGAAGAGCTCGCTGCCATTATTGTGAAGCACCTAAAACCTTCGGACAAGTCTCCGCCAAAAGATGTCAGTGGTAAATCCTGAAAAAAAAACAAAAACAATGTCAATCACATATATGCATGTTTTTTCTATATTTTCGTTTGTTCTCACATCCGTAAACTTGTATTAGTAATGAGAGAATGTGTATTTTGTATTAATAATGTCAACCTCTATATTTTATACTGAAAATACCAATAATATCACAATTACTTCACTAACTTTTATAAATTAAACTATTAGCTGTTATTTCTCAAATGCATACTGTTTACTCATACGAAGTTGGTGTTTATTCTCTTTATTACGTAGTTCTTAAATACCTAGCAGTAATATAGTTACGTACATATATAAATTTTAAGTAATGTTTTAAGATGTTGTTTACATCACACGATTACTGTTTGACGTATGGCGTTAATGTTGTCATAGATTAGATATTACATTGTTCATTACGTTACGTTTGTTATTATTTCTGGTTCATTTTTTGCTTTTTTTTTAATTTTGTTTGTGTGATTCAGAGAGGGGTTTGGTGGTGGTACAGAGAATATTTTGTACCAAAATAATCTTTCTTCTTAACTATTTATTAATATATTTTTATAATATAAATTTACAATTATTTTAGACGTTATATTTTACATATTTATATATATCTGATGATGAATCATTTTATTCTGCTGCCGAATTTTTAGCTAGTTCTGCCGATGACAATAGCTTTGATTTTACTTGTGGCCCACTTCGAGACTTTTTAAGCGAAAACTTTAGTACTAATTTTAATAAGCATTTAAATATTTGCCATAAAAATGCGCAAAGCGTGCCTAGTCACTTTGGTGATTTGTGTGATGCATTCTCTGAGTGTAACATGCATGCCATCCTGATTTCTGAGAGCTGGCTTAAACCTCACTTACTTTCCTCTATGTACCCTCTTCCTGGTTTTATCCTTATACGGAATGACCGTATTGACAAAGGGGGAAGAGGTGTTGCTATATACTTTAGGATAGACTTTCCGTATAAATTACTTACCTCCTCAGCGCAAAATTACTCAGCTTTAGCTGAATTTCTTTTCCTGGAGGTAACAATCAAAGCCGTAATGATTGTTATTGCTAATGTATACTGTCCTCCAAACGCTGATTATTTCACCGATTTGGAATTGGTCCTAGAGTCTTTGGGTTCAGAGTACGCTCACCACGTGATCGTGGGAGACTTCAACACTAATATTCTGGCTTCTAAATCCCCTCGTACCCTTAACCTTTTGCATAAAATTGAGTCAAGTAGTTTTCATATTCTACCCCTCCAAGCTACCCATCATATTAAATCTCCGATGAAGACACTTAGCTTGATTTAATCCTTTCTTCTAATCCTTCCATGGTATCCTTTCATGGACAACATTCTGCTCCTGGTTTTTCCCATCATGACCTAATTTACTTATCATATATCATTAATAGAATCAGGCGTTACTTTGCGGAAGTCCATTGTATACAATTCTATAAGACCGTTTAATAAGCAATATTCCGCGAAAAAATCCCCTAACAACCTGCAAGCAAA